>JAJMLP010000104.1:0-29126 GCA_030569815.1 Diutina ranongensis (nom. inval.)
GAGTTGGGGGAAGTTGGGGGGTAGGTGAGATAGAGGTGGAATGAGATTGAGTGTGTTTGTTTACGCGTAGTCAGGATAAGGAAAGAGATGGAGGCATATGGGTAAGGAAAGAGGGATAGGGGAAACGAAAGAGGGATAAGGGAAAACGACAGAGGGATATGGGTAAGGGGTATAGGAGGATATGGGCAAGGGGTATAAACGGTTTAGATTGTGGATAGTTATTGATTATGTGATGGTTGGGTGGTATTGAAATGGTGCCACTACCAGTTTATCATTAGTGTACCATAGTACTAAGTGTGTGTGCTATACTACCAGTGTGTGCCCTTTCTGTACAATCGCATGGGGTTACTGTGCAATATACTACGGGGATGCACTTTCTGTGCGACAATACTACTAGGCGGTATCTCATCATCCCTTTCAATGCCATCTCATCCCTATCATTGTCATCTCACAAACAACAATAAACCAGTACCCCCATACATCTTCTCCACACTACCCACCCTCAATACAATCTTTAACTCATACCTCAATACATCTCTAACTCATGCCTCAATACATCTCTAACTCATGCCTCAATACAATCTCTATCCCATGCCTCATTATCCCCCTGGCCATCGCACTCCTACATACAAACCTCATCTCATCAACTACCATCCTATCACCATGTCGGATAATTCATCAAAAGAAGATGGCCTCGATAGGAAAACCCTTTTCGTTCGTTCCATCCCCTTAGATGCCACCTCCGACCAACTTTCAGAATTCTTCTCCCAATTCTGTCCTGTTAAACATGCAGTAATTGTCACCGATGATGATAAGAAATCAAGAGGGTTTGGCTTCGTGTCATTCACCCTTGAAGATGATGGGTTGACCGCTTTAGTCGAAGCTAAGAAGAATAAATTCCAAGGGAGATTACTTCGGGTGGATATTGCTAAGCGTCGGGACCGGAAAGATGTTGGCGATAAATCTGAAGTTAAACAAGGTAATCCCGTGGAAAAGAGAAGAGCAAGACTCATCATTCGGAACTTACCTTGGTCATGTAAAGATGCTAATCAATTGAAGAAGATCTTTGCCAGATATGGGGCGGTTTTTGATGCCTATATCCCTAGAAAGAAAGGGGGTCAAATGTGTGGGTTTGGTTTCGTGGTGATGAAGAAGCAACTTGCCGCTAAGAAAGCTGTGGAAGAAAGTAAAGGGCTTAAGATTGATGGTCGGGAAGTTGCTGTTGATTTTGCCATGGAGAAATCGAAATGGGAAGAAAAAGGTGGAGATGATGAGGAGGAAGAGGAAGAGGATGAAAAGGAAGAAGAAGAAGAAGAGGATGCCGACGCCGATGCCGATGCCGATGCCGACGACGACGCCGCCAATTCTGATTCTGATCAAGACACCGATGATGACGCCGATGCTGATGAATTTGATGACCTTAATAAAGTAAACCCCGATGCCGAAGAAGAAGAACTCATTAATGAACAACCAGAACCCCCTCGGAAAAAGGCAAACAGACAAGAACCCTTTGCCATCTTTGTTCGGAATATTCCTTATGATGCCGATGAAGAATCATTAAAACAACATTTTGAAAAGTTTGGTGCCGTCAAGTATGCATTACCAGTTAGAGATCGAGCCACTGGTTATTCCAAGGGTTCAGCCTTTGTTGCCTTTGTCCAAAAGAATGCCTATGATAAGTGCTTAGATGATGCCCCTTCTCAACAACTGACACTGATGTTGATTCCTGATGATGTCCTGAGTGATTACGTTTATCAAGGACGGATTCTTTCGGTGACTCTGGCAGTTGATAGACAATCAGCAGAAAAGCTCGAACAACGGAATCAAATTAAACGAGCTGAAGCCATGGGCAAGACTCCTCAAGAAAAGGATAAGCGGAATTTATTCTTACTTAATGAAGGGAGAATTACCACCAATCTGGCCCTTGCTAAATACTTGACTTCAGGAGATTTGGAAATCAGAGATCAACTGTATAAGCTGAGAGTCCAACAATTGAATAAGAACCCTATGCTTCATTTATCATTGACTCGTCTTGCCATTCGGAATTTACCAAGACAATTAAATGCCAAAGGACTTAAAGCATTAGGACGGAAGGCGGTGGTTCAATTTGCTACTGAAGTTAAGGAAGAACAAAGACAACCCTTATCCAAGGAAGAAGTCAATCGATCATTAAAGCATCGATTAGCGGTATATGGTGAAGATGATGGTGATAAGAAGAGAAAGACAAAGAACCTGGGGGTGGTGAAACAAGCTAAAGTAATTTTGGAAGTTAAAGGTACCGGAGAACATGGTAGACTGAGAGGGTATGGGTTTATTGAATTCAGAGACCATAAGGCAGCATTAATGGGATTAAGATGGTTAAATGCCCATGAAGTAAGTGATGATGAAATCTATGCTGGTTATGATGATGAAGAGATTAAAACCCTCGATGTTGGTGGTAAGAAACGTCGGTTAATCGTTGAATTTGCCGTTGAAAATGCCAATGTGGTTAAGAAGCGGATGCAACGAGAACAAGCACTGAGAGATCCTGAACGTAAGCGGAAACGGGAACAACGACAAGAAGATGAAAAGGACCGGAAGCGGGCCAAGAAAGAAGCGATCAAGGATAAGAAAAAGGGCAAGAAGAATGCCACCAAGGGTAACATGAAAAAGGGACAAGCTAGTCGAGTTCAACCTGATGAAAAACCTCAAGCATCGGAAGATGTTAAACGGATCATCGCTCAAAAGCGTCGGAGAAGAAAAGGGGCCAATAATTAGATAGATCTGAATATATAAGTTATTATCGTAAACACATTAAATATCCATGCTATGAGTACATACAGTCATGACATTCATAATCGACGAAGATGATCATAAAAAGTAATCACTCCGGTTTTGTTTCGAGGCATTATTTTTCACCATCATGTCGCCATCTTGAACTGCGGAGAAGATCTTAAAGTCAGGGTCCAAGTCTTCATTCACTTGCATTACTGACGCCACATTACCACATCGATAACAATAATTGGGGGCCAGCCATACTGTGACCACATCCTTATCTCTGAAATGGTACCTAAACCCTTCCATCACCAATTGATGAGCTCTAGCAATCAAGCCTAACCCATTAATATGGTTAAATTCTCGAGATACTTTCAGACCAAATAACCAACCTGCCCCACGAGGTGATACTGCCCAAGTATCAACATTATCAGGATCAGACCATACTAAATCACAAAACCCTCCTTCATGAGGTACTTCTTGAGCTCGACTCAATACTCTAATTTGATCCAACATTCTAACTTCAGGACTTAACCCCCCATGAACACATAAAATGGTACCATCAATAATCGCCGCCAATGTTAAAAAATCAAACACTTGACAACAATATTTCCATACCGTGGTCAGACCATATTTGTTGAGACATTCCTCATAAAACCCATATACTTGAGTGATTTGTCTTGATTCATGATTACCCCGAACTAAAGTAATCCGATGAGGATACTTTACTTTAAGTACCATCAATAACGTAAACGTTTCAAGGGAAAAATACCCCCGATCAACATAATCCCCAAGGAAAATAAAATTGGTCAGGTTATCATCCAGTGGCATCCCTCCCAGGATGCGGAATAACTCTAATAAGTCATGGAATTGTCCATGAATGTCCCCACATACCGTCACTGGAGATTGCACTGGTTGGATGTTTGACTCTTCCATTAATAACTCCTTGACCAATTCACATAATTGCTTCATGTCAGCTTCAGAAAGGGCGATGCATTTTTTGATTTGGTCTAACCATTGGTCTGGACCTCGTTCTCCCATTTTTAACCGGGGGATATTTTAGATGGATGGTAGGTAAATTTGCCACGATAGTGGACGATATATTGGGTAGAATTTTGGACACTTTTTTGATGAGTGAGAAGTCACGTGATACCAAGGGGACGAGATACCCCAGGGGATATACCCCAGGGGACGACATTTACATGAAACTTATTATGGTACCCATCAAAGTGGTTATTCTTTGTTAATATTATCATTATTATTTTCATTATGATTGTTGTCATTATAATTATAATTAGTATTACGGTGCTACCATTACCTCATTACCTCACGGTTGTCCAATTTAAGGTAACGCCCTTTTTATGGTAACGCCCTTTTTATGGTAACGCCCTATTATCATAACCCATGGGTGCCACACTGCCTCTCCCTCTGATTTTCTGATGTTACCTCCCCCAGTTGTTATCCCCCCAGTTGTTATCCCCCCAGTTGTTATCCCCCAGCTGTTACCTCCCTAGTTATTTTTTTTCGCGAAAATCTTCACCCAATTGGTACCTCCATCATCAGTACACCATGCTCAAACTGGGATGCCTTCGATCGATTAGATCACTCCATACCACCACTATGGTGGCCAAATCCCTCCCCCTGTCATTATCAATGAAGTCAGGATCTCTGTGGGAAAAATCCTCTGACTCAAACACTTCAGGAAAGGACTTGTACCGTCTTGCTCAACTGATGGAAGCAAAAGAACCTCCATTGGATATCGCTTCTAGATTCACCAAGAGATTCCAAATCGGTCAAGCAGTTGATCCCTTTGATTTCTCTCAACAACGGGTGAATATGGATATGAAAGAATTTGAAAAATCAAGATCATCTCAATATGACCCATTTGAAGCTCTGGGCATCGACCCCGCCACCCTTTATGCCATGCCTGAAGTATTATCCCTCTTTATTTCTTCTACTGGTCAAATCTTACCCCGGAGTGTCACCGGATGTTCGGCAAAGAATCAAAAGAAATTACTGAATGCTATCAAGACCGCTAGAGCTTGTGGTTTATTGCTGTCTACCCATCCTTATCATGATCAACTCCCGATGAGAAACTTGTAAATAGATTATACATACGTTGGTTTGTTCTTTCTCATTTCTTTGTCATTTCTTGGGCCCGTTTTTTCAACCTCATTTCGAGTCTTGTCTTTTCAAATTTCATCGTTTGTTGACGTTGACCTTGACTCGTCATTGTCACCTTTAAATCAGGGTTATATTTAGTATTGAGCTTATTCCCAGTTTCATAAAGACCAAGATCATCTCCCTTGGTTTGATATAGACTATAACCATCATTAATCAAGTTTAATATAAACTCATGACGATTTCGTGGGGGTTCAATCATGGTATCGATGGGATAATGTAATAATAATGATAACAGCTCACTAAAATCACAAGGAATCAATTGAGTCTTGATTTGAATCAACATCAGGATGATAATAAAGTTGAATAAATCAGGGAGATTGACTCCCATCAGTTTAGCAGCGATGATTCGATCCCAAAGTAACAGCACGGTAGCGAGATCCCCAACTTCTCTAAGGAATAGTAAACGAAGATATCGAATGATCCATAATTGGGATTCTAACTTCAATTTCGAAATCAAATTATAATGAATCAATTGGTCGACTTTCATAAGATAAATATTGAATTTATCTATAGCTTTCCATAGATGATCTTCCAGTTCGAAATAATGACTAATGATACCACCATCGATCATTAATCGATTAAATAAGGTAAATACATCATGAGCAAGGTATTTGCGGTTAAACATCGTCAAGATCATCTCATCATGATCATTATGATGACCTCCACCATCACATGATTCTTTATAAAGGTTAACCACCAATAATCCAATGATTTCATGGAACCCTTGTTTATAACCAATACCACTATTGGCTTTTGCCCATACAAAAAGGATATTAATCATCATCACTTTATATTTATGACCTTGAGGTTGATTGAAAAAGGGTACCCCTGGGAATAATCGATCGATATCCATGACGATTGATTTTAAAAGATCTTCATCAGTGGAAACATCAGGTGATAATGGATGATAATCCACTGGTTGTCGAGGTAATGATGTTTTATCGGCGGTTGAAGCGATGGCATCTTGGTATGGACGATAAAATGATGATTCCGTCGGAAGAACATGCCATGGAATGAAGATATCTTGAGATAATTGATGCCACACAATTCTAGTATCCGCCAATTTCTTTGGCCATGTTTTAATATCGAGGGAATCGGTAATTAAACATACTTTCCATACAAGCGTCCGAGAGAAGTTGCCTCGTAATGGGGAATAATCTGATTTCAATATTGCTTGTTTAAATGTGGTGACATTTCCTTTGAATTGATCGAGGGATAGTAGTACTGTGGCGATGATATCATCTTGTTTCATGGTGATTAAATGGGGATAAGTGTTAGGATAAGTGTTAGGATAATCGTTATGGTGGATGGTATGGTGAGAGGTTGCGAGTGCACACACCTAGTAACTTAAAGGTGATCTCACCAGATATAATAGAGATGATGTGGTGGATTGATTATGTCTATATTAGCTGATGTATCTCTATATTAGCTGGTGCCTACCCTATTCTTCATTAACTCGTTAGCTTCCTGGTACACCCGTACCGTCGTGCCACTTGGGCGGGCCATTTGCACGGACGCAATTCATACAGGCTTTGTACAGGCTTTGTACAGGCTGTACAGACGCTTCAGGCTGTACAGACGCTTCAGGCTTTCTATGACGCTGATGAAACGTATCCTTTTGGAGTTAACTGATGATGAAACAATCAACAAAGACTACATTCTCTATGTTATGTAAATGACGGTATCTGTACTATTACTTATTATCTAGGTGAGTGATATATCAACCATGCATAATGTCCTTTACCATCGTGCGGCGATTTCATCGGGTGTTTCACGTGCTTTTCACGTGCCTCACCAATCCTTACCTTTCGCTTACCGCCGCACCACCCCTATCATCATCATCAGCCATGTCATCAGACGATCTCCAAACTCAATTCGACCAATTGGCATCGGTAGAAACCAAATTAGCTCAAGTGGATAGAGAGGTGGAAAAGTACCGTCTTGAAAAGTCCAATGACCTCTATAAACAAAGAAGAGAGGTGGTGAAGAATATCCCTAAGTTCTGGTACATTGCCCTCGCTGAACATGAAGATTTTGTTGATTTAATCCTGGTGGAAGATCTTAAATATTTGGAAGATATCAAGGATATTTACGTCGATCATGATGATATTGATAACTTTGCCATTACCATTGAATTTGGCGGGGAATTGGTACCAAAACAAACAGTGACAAAGAAATTCCAAATCAAGACTGAAGATGGTGAAGAAGTGATTACTTCGGAACAAGTTGATGTTGAATGGCCTCAAGAATTAAATGATATCAACCCTGGATTGATTAAGAAGGAAAAAGGTACTCAATTGACCAAGGAAGATAAACAAAAGTATAGAGAAGGAATGAGACTGTTTTTCGCTTGGTTTGGATGGACTGGAGAAAATCAAGGTAAAGAATTCAGAGAAGGTGATGAATTGGCTCGAGTATTGGCTCAAGATGTGTATATTAATGGGGTGAAATATTATACCATGGCTTTAGAAGAAGGAGGAGAAGATATCGATGATGAATTGGAACAAGACTCTTCTGAAGGGGAAGAATTGGATTTGGGAGATAATGATGATGGAGATGATGATGATCAACCCCCAGCAAAGAAGCAAAAGACCGAATAATTCATTTAGCGTTCTCTTTCAATAGTAACTGTTAATAACTTTATCATTTGATTCTGGTTATGGTGGTCTTCATCTTCATCATCTTCATCTTCATGATAAGGATATTCAATATCGATGGTATCATGACTAAATTGGTGAAGATACCAATGATAGAATTGAGATCTATCATTAAAGGTATTGCCATGGATCAAGGCAATTCGTTTCAATTCATTAAACACTTCATTTTCAAGGTATTTGGATTTGGTGATGATATCATCTTCACTTAACTTTAAATGATGATACCAATGATTAATGATATCTCGATACATATCAATTTCCAAAGCTGGTGGAGTCCAATTTTGTTTCCATCGATGCATTGCTTGAGTGACCTTTTCATTGATGATATCTTGATTGGTATGATTAAACCATTGTTTAAAGATTTGATCCATTTTCGCCCAGATCTCACCACGAGTCTTAAGATAAGCTATATTAGTACCAAAAGCAGTTATAATCAATCGATTATGATGATATCTAATGATAATGGATCGAGTATTAACACAGGGAATCCGGAAATTGATTGGAGGGTGATGGTATTTGTATGCTTGGACTTCAACCAGAGAATATGAATTATGGATGGTTACCTGATACCCAATAAACCCATTAATCATGGGAATAACCATGGTATAATCATTAAGATTACTAATCTTTAAAACGGAATCGATTTCAACGTCTTCGGTATCAGTTTTGACATCGGTGATGGTAATCAAATTGGTGACACAATTCCAACTAAATTGAGGACTATCACCATATACAAGAGGCAAATAAGTAAAGTGATCATATGCCTGGATGGTACAAATCACTGAATCATTGATTTGGTCATGGTCAATCACCAATTTATTATGAGATGGGAGGAGTTTGACTTTTGCACCAAAAGTGTCGTTGGTGATAGGTAATGGGGTTGTTTGGAGGTTTAATGGAAGCATGGTAAGTAATAAGAGAGTTGAACTGGTTATATAGGGATTAGGGCAGAGTATAACGTCCAGACGATGGCTAGGTAGCAGAGAACACCACTAGTCTATGGCACTTCTATGATTACAATACAAATCTATAACCTAAGCCTTTGTGGGCAATTGTTGGGCATTTTCCTTTTGTTGCTTTTGCTTGGCCACAGCAAACACCAACCCTGCCAAAAACCCGACAAAGATGGAAGATACCGACCAAAAGTTAACGGCGGCATCGAAAAAGATCAACCCTGATAATGCAATGGGTAACTTGTTCAATGCCCCCACCATGGAATAAGTGGTGGAAGAAGTAACCCGGACACACCATGCCGAACAATAAGAGATCCCCACCGAAGTCATCCCCGAAATAATCATGGCGACGATGATGGCATTACGGTTTTCAATGGGGAAGTTTTTGGCAAGGTTTTCTGCCGACCAATCTTCAAAGATAAAGGTAAACAATAATAAAATCGGCAATGATAACAAGTTATTGTAATACATGGTATCAAAATCCTTAAAGTTGGTCAACTTAATCCGCTTTCTCATGTACAACACGAAAGCTGCCGAGGAGAAACAATTCAAGAACATCCACAAGTATCCCAAAATAAGGGTTTGCAGTTCCAGAGAATCTTGAACGGCATCCATATCCCCATACCAAGCAATAAGCGATGAGAATACCATCAAAAGGAATGATCCAAGTGCCATCAGCGTCACTCTACCACCAAACCAAATCACTTCACCATAAGCAATCAAAATAATCGTCAAGTTCTTAAAGATGGTATACACGGGGATAGAAAGATACTTGATCGCTTTCAGCGAAGTATAAATCATCGCCACCAACAACACGGCAATGGGGAACCATTTTTTGGCTTCATCAGCATTAAACTTACGATAAGTAATCAACCCAAGAGCCTTTAACGTAGCAATAGTAATGATACACACCAGGGCTTGTACAGCAAGGAGGAAAAAGTTAAGATTGAATGAAAACCCCAGCAAGACAAACTTATTGGTCAAAGTCATCAAGATCGACGATGCACAATAGGCAAAGATCGACACCGGAGCCGAGTTGACAATAGCACTAGCATCCATGGTTAAAGATTTGCGACGTCGATAAAGGTAGACTAATTGGCCGACGATGTACACCAGTAAAAGACCCATATGTTTTTTTTAGCTTGAGACGTGGCAGTGCGCGGAGCGCCTGGTTATGTGCAGACATGATGTAAGAACAGAACGCGTAGCAAGATAGAGGGGAGGGAGGGAAGGAAGGCCACGGGGAGGACAACGACAACAACAACAACAACAACAACAAGAAGAAGAAGAGGAGGAGGAGGAGGAGGAGGAGGAGGAGGAGGAGAACAAGAACAAGAAGGACAAGAAGGTCGAGGAGGTCGAGGTCATCGTCAACGGTGGAGGATCCATCGACGCCATGCTTATCCATGTGGGAGTTCTCGTATTCATCATGACGTTTAAATAACATCTGGTTGGCTGATTGTTCACAATGTCTGCACCTAGTAATATCATCGGCGATGATGACGCGTTATAACAATAACACGTCTTCATTTGTATTGTTTACGTTTTTGGCGAGTTGTTAGTGATAGTGGTAAAAATCTGCGTTATGCTTAAAAGCCTCGATTAAATTAAACTACCACTAAAATGGTACTATGAGATTATTTAGGGGGAGGGGGGGGGGAGAGATGTGGAGGTTTAAAAAATTTTTTCATTTATTTTTTCCGTCCACAACCATTCGCTCGTAACCGGTAAATTAATTGCAGGACAAATATACCATAACCAAATTATTTCTTTATTTCTTTCTTTCTTTCTTTCTTTCTTTTATAACTTAAATATCGATTGATTAATCATCCATATCCTTTGGACGAATCAACCCTCCAACTAACATATCCTTTTCCCTTTGTTGCTTCAATAACGCTTGTCTTTCATCCTCCAAATCCTCAGCAAATACATAGGCTTCAACATCACCACCAACGGTCTTAAGTTGGATTAAAAAGTCCTTTAATACCAGCTTAAACTTGTTCAAATTCAGATAAGTTTGCGTCAATGCCGTCAAAAAGTTGACGATTTGTTCTTGATTCAAATTGGAGAATTCCGTCAGTAATACATTGGCCAAGTATTGTTTAGTATATTGGGAATTCAGCAATTGCTTATTTTCCGATAATGGTTGCTTGATGACGTTATCTTCCACCAAATGGATCATTTGCGCCAATAATTGAGATTGGTACCGGAATCCCAGCTTATGATCAGGTTGAGTCACCACGAATAATACTTCCAGTAAGATGAGGAAATAATAATTTTGGTAAAATTGCTGGGTGAATTGAGTATCACCTAATTCTTCGACATTGTTCAATAATCTCAAAGTAAGCGCCAACCCATTTTCTTCGACATCTCGATTATTATGCTTAAATGCCCATAATGCCGCTTGGATCACCAAACTAAACGCATTTTCATCCAATTGAAGGAGAGCTTGGAACAGCTTGGCATTGATTTCCTTTAATAACCGGTAGAATTCTCGTCTGTGTTCGGGATAATCGACAAAGTTCTTGTTGATCATATCTAGGGTACATTCAAACACATGCTGAAGGATCCCAACCACCGCTTGGGGAATCATATGACCACACTTATCTACAATCGTCGTCATACATGCCAAAACTTCCGAATCCCGAGCATTGGGGACATTCAGTTGATAATCAACCAATACCGCTTCAAGAACCCCAGGAACAATATCTCCAACCACTTCTTGTAAGTTATCCGCTTGTAAGATGAATGAATCAACCAACTTTAAGATTTCTTTCTTAATCGTTCGCAACAGTCTTACCTTGGGAGTCTTAGGGGCAATAGCAGCATCAGTAGCCACTGCTGCTGAAATCATCAGCGATACTGCCCCATATAACAGCAACATATCGACATATAATCGACCCAATTGAGGATAAAACCCGGGACCAAGAGCCTTACACACCGAGACATTGGTCTTTAAGATATTGGCAATTACTTTAACCGAATCAGTATCTTCCAATAACGTAGGATCTTGAGTGGCTTGAGCAGTAATTTCCGACCATGCCATATTGGGGATTTCCATCAAGTTTGCCAATAACGCATCCCGTTGAGGCTTGCTCAGTTCCGCCAGAATGATCACCCCGCAAGCTTCATAAAAAGTATGAACTTGTTGAGGTTGTAAATCTTCAGTAATGTTAGGGATTTGTCTGGTGATTTCATTGATAAATGGCTCGGTTTCACTTTGTTGAGTAACGACAAAATGACGCTTACATTTCAGAGCAATGGTCAAGTAAGTGTCACATGCCATATCTTGGACCCCTTCATGGGTTTCATGCATAAATTCAAACAATTTGTTGACGACGGTTTTAAGAAACTTCCAATGGGCTTTCAAAAATCTTGGATATTGACCAACAATATACATGATATTTGATGCCACCACCGCCTTGTTGTTTTTCCCCCGTTTCATATCCGTCAATTGTAAAAGGTCCCGGATAACCGCCACGAGGAATCGCTTTTCCATATCTTCATTCATCGACCCTGAAATCAGACCAATTGCCCAACACAAGGTATTGATATTGTTCCACAGCCATTCCAGTTCATCGATTTGTCTCGACAACTTTTCATTCATGATATTTTCGGTGTCAACGACATTCAAATGGGTTAAATATACCAACACTTGTCTTTGAGTTTCATATAATTGGATGGTGTCAGTTTCCTTGACAAATTCCCGTACAATTTCCCCTTCGTCGTTTTCAACCACCAACACTTCTTCGGGACGGACCATCAGTTCGATCACCGCTAATCTCAACTTGGATAAGATATCCAGGTATTTATGTTGACGGAGAGGGAATTTGGCCAATACCGCAGGGTCAGGCGCCCCCACCAGCAGTCCGCCACCAGGGTATTGTAATTGCATCATCGGCGACAAATTTTGTCTTGGTAATGACTTCATTTCTTCAAATAACCCCTTGACAAACCCATTCCAGAAATCAAGACAGGTTTTAAATAATTCCCGTTCATCGATTCTTGTGAGTTCCAAAAGGTAGGATAACCCTGCCGATAACAATTGTTGCAGACTTTCCTTTTCCAATTTGATTAAATGATTGGTAAGGAAAGTACAAAGGAATAATGCCAAATCTTGTAAGAACAGTTGATCATTGGCCAGAGCCAGGCGATAGGAAGCCCGCAAATTAGTATTAGGAGGGATGATTTGCGCCAATTGAGTGATGGTCCGACTAAATAATTGTTCCATCACCCCAGCATCGGCATCTAATGCTGCCACTTCCGTCAAACACTTCAATGCCACCGCCCGAGTATCGGGAGGAGCCAAGAACTTATCGGTTAAGAATGAGAGTAAATTGGTGGAAAAGATATAGTCATTAGCAATCCAAGGGATGTAACGACTTAAACAATTGAGGGTAGCAATTACCAATGAAGGTTTTGATGTTTTATCCAACACTTCATAACACAATTTAAAGATCTCTTCAAATTCCGCCCGCATCAGTTGTTTCAATTGAGTGGCCTTAGCCAGAGTCAATTGATCACTAGAATAATCAAACACTTCCTCAGACAATAACTTCAAAATGATCATATTATTTTCACAAACATTAAACAGTGACCGCAGCAGCAACACGATCTCGGGGATAAACTGAGGCCAGTTTTGAGGCCATTCTTGCTTTAACACCGATACCAACGTCAAATCAATCTTATTGATCAATGCTCTTTCCAGTTCGAAGATTTGGTCGTTATCACACAACAGAATGATCATATTGACGATAAAGTTTCTGATACCAATTTGTTCATCCAGAGAGATTGTTTTCCATCGGTATTGAATCAAATCATTAAGACAAGACAAGGCGATATACTTCCCTTGAGATTGCTTCAGCAGGGACAAGATGGTGTCTGCTCGCTTCCACAGCTCGGGGTTGGCCTGAAACTCGGCCAAAACTCGTTGGGCATTGGCTTGGTCTTGACGAGACTCTCCCAGATAGAGAGCAGCGACCACTCTATCAAAGAGTCCCAAGTCCAATTCCTTTGAAAAGTCAAGAATCGCCTCCATTGTTTGGGACAACGGTGTAGGGTGGGGAGTGAGATGGTTGGTGGTGGCGGCGTTGGGAAAAACTGATGTTTGTGCGGCTCGGGGGACAGTGAGATTCGAGGGAAGTTAGATGAGAGTATAGGGTTTAAATGAGGGGATGGAGTAAACAATGTGAGTAAATGAGGGGGAATATACGTATTGATGTTATTTGTTTATTTATTTACCCCATTAGTCAGGTTTTTATCTATACAAACCTGGGTAATTTCTTTACCTTTAATTTATCATCCGGGTATATTCCGGTCATTTCGAGGGTAAATTGCTCGGTTGAAAATAGGTTAGACATCAGAGGTCATATTTATAGGTTGTTTGAAACAAAATAAAAAAAAGTGATTAAACCAAATAAAGAAAAAAAAAAAAAAAAAAAAAAAAAAAAAAAAAAAAAAAAAAAAAAAAAAAAAAAAAAAAAAAAAAAAAAAAAAGATTACATGATGTTTAGACGATGAAAATTCTTCTCCTATTATCACCCAATCTTCATTGTGTTGCTTGCAGTTATACTTGATTAATATGATAAAGTATAATTATTTAAATAATATTCTTAAATGAAAAAAATATACATATATATATAAAAATCGGCATAGATTATTGGATAGATTTCGCCGACCCTTATGCATCATTTCTATGCATGTACAAACCTTCAAACTCGCCGTATTCATTTCAAATACGATCAACTGTTTAATCATCGTCTATCCCATCCTCCAACCATTGCCATACTTGATCTGGGTGATAATATAATCATTAACCATATTGTGTCAAAAAAAAAAAAATTGTTGGCCACTTTTTTTTTTTGCCTTTTTTTCCCCTTCTTTTTCCCCAAACAATGTGTGACACAAAATGTATTCGAATATAATCAAGATATAATTATCGGTTTCCAATCGCCCTCGAACCCCCCACTCAATAAAATAATCTCGGGTTGTAAATGAAAATAAATTTTTATAATTTTAACTTTTATTAAATTCATCACCCACCCCTTTAGCCTAAATACCATCCCACTTGTGTACACTCCTCCTCCCTCGTGTCAAGACTGCACCGCGCTATCTCTCTACCTCTTGAAATCGACTACCCCAGGACCTCATGGACCAGACCAAGTACTCGTCATTTCAATATCAGGGACCGCTGCCGCCCGGGGTATCGTCTCTGAGTCATACCACTCCAACCCTGTCCCAGAGTCTGAGTACTCCTAATCTGGGGGGTGGCCAACCGACGATGATGCCTCCTCCTCAAGAGTATGCTGGCTTCTACTTTAAATCGGCACCATCACGGCATCATGGACCCAGTGGCATGGATGCAATTAATGGCGTTCAACCAGGCCCCCCGCGACCACCAGCTAATACTGGATATATCCCTGACCAATTCCATGGTCCGCCATTAATGGGGATGGCTCCTCCTCAACAGCCTTATCCTCAACAACTTCAGCCTCCACCTCCGCCACCTCCGCCACCTCCTGCCCCGGCAAATGATACTCAAGATAAAAAACGCCTGTTTACTTCATCGGCAACCCCTACCCTGAGAACGGCGGCTTCTTACCCCAGAAAACGGGCAGTGACTGCTTGCGATACTTGTCGGCTTAAAAAAGTTAAATGTGATAATGTTCGTCCTCGGTGTGGACTGTGTGTTAAAAATGGCGTCCTTAATTGTCATTATCGTACCGATGATAATCAAAAGGATTACTCGAGTTATGACCCTGCCCTGTTGACAATCTTGACGAAATTGGATTTATTATTGAGAGAAGTTGGTCAATTAAAGGGAGGGATAACTCCTGCTGTTAATTCTCAACTGCTGTTCCATTTTGATCGATGTTTTTGGGATATGTCCATCACCCTGGTGTTGAGATCATCCTTCCTTAATTCATTGATTGGAGTACCGCCAAGTTATTCTGATGTTCAGACCAATCGATTGGTAAATCTGTATCAACGGGGCCGTCCAGCAAAGAAGCTTGGATTCGAAACAAAGCTAATGTGTATGAGGCTGTTGGAACTGATCATTTCTGATAAGTTTTCCACGATGATTAATGCGTTTTTCATTAATTGTCACACGAAGATGCCGATCTTGGATATTGCTCAAGTGATGGAACTGATTGGTATTTATACGATGTTGAAATCATTTGATAATTCAATTCTGTTTGGTATGCTCCTCGACTGTTATGACGTGGAAAATGATGATGAAGATTATGCTCTGGATATCCCGGTGCCCGATTTGTTTTTGGCAGCATTAAAGGCCAATGGTTTACTGGATGAACCATGGAGACGACGGGCATTCACCACCATGTGTAAGCTGATTCCGTTATTGATGATCATGTGCGCCATTGGTGTGATTCTGACAGCAGTTAATCTTGGTAATTTAGATGAATTTGAATCATCGCTAGATGAGGCCGATTCATTACTTCCTGGGTCACTTCAACAAGAAGATTTTACCAATTACCCTCCAGAAATCCCAAGGCTGAGATTAAAATTGCTGATGTTCCTTTCTGAATACGCCAAGATGGTGTGTATGTGTTATCCATTCCCAAAGACATTGCGATATACCGAATATCTTCTATTACATGGAGTTTATTCATTATACACCATGATGCCATTAAAGGCTTACCTGTACATTACTGATGCTTGTCATAACATCATGTATTATTTACAAACGAAAAAGTGCAAATTTGACGCCATTAACGACCCTCTGATTTATGACATCCCCGCATCGACAAAGGAACGGGTGGAACGATTGTTTTGGTCTTGTTTGAAGCTTGAATGTGATTTACGGGTGGAATTGCTGCCATTCATGCCAATTTCGGGAATCACTCAAGTGACGCCGCCATCGACGTTTTTGTCGATCCCACCACCAGTTGAAGAACGTAAGCAACAGTTCCTGCCGGCTCTGTTGCAATTGGCAGCCAAGTATGATGATGAATTCTCTTGGTACTATTTCTTGACGGAAATTGCCGTTGGTAAGATCGATAATCGGATGTTTGATGAATTGTACTCATTTGAACAAACCCAATTGGATCGTCTTTGGGATCAACCAGGGTTTTATGGTGAAGAATTCTGGATCCAATTTATCAAATACCTGGATCAATATAATGGGATCATTAATTCGTTGCTGCCACAAATCAGACACTTTGTGTTGTATGAGTTGGATGTTGATTCGATTTATAAACGAGTCAAACAAAAGCATGATGCTAGACTTAACTCCACTACCATGGGCGATGCCATGGATACATTGGAAGATTACTTGGTGGATGATGATATCCTCTTACGAGCTCAACTGGAACAAGTGCTTTATATCAAAACCCGGATTGTCACTCTGAAACATTATCTCATCAGACCAATCGTTCATTTTATCGTTAATGATGTCATCCCGGTGAATGAGATCATCCAAGCAGCAATAGCGGCGGTGAAACCAAGACAAGTGCCAGTGGAAGATCTCACCCCTGAACTGACGATAACTAATGGTACTCTGGATATGTGGATCCAAGATGCTGATTTCTCCAACCCGGTGAAGACGCCTCATTTCTATCAAAAGCATCACCCCGATGAAGACTTTTCTGATGTTGCCGAATATGACCCTGAAGATAACCAGCTGGTTCATGGACTTCAGTTACGAGATGTATCGATGGCAAGAACGAAGATTCTTAAAGTGTTCTTTCAAAATATCATTTCCCTTCCGAAAATGCATATCCCCAAGCTTCAAGCTCATCGTCATATGGGTCTGTGGTTTATGCTTCGCAATCAATTTATCATGACGATAAATTTGGTGATGTTATATTGGAAATTTCAAGAAATCATTCGTGGCCTCGATAATGATGAAGCTTCGGCGGCATTATTCGAACAAATCATCCCAAAGGAGCTGTTGGTAATGCTGTTGGAACATCAAATCATCGTGTTTGGTTATTGGGTGGCTGAGTGTCCCGATTGTCTGATTTATATCGATTATGCCCATCGGTTATTATCAACAATGTCTCAGTCTTGATAATGATAATGATAATTGATGATATATTCACCTCTATTAACTCTATTACCCTACCATTTGGTGCCTAACCCCGAGTCCCCTACCTTCTCCACCGCCTTAAACGAGGTATATACAATTTGATGGCCATCTACTTGATAGTGATGACAGAATTCATCGAAAAACCGTTCAATGTCTTGATGATGATCAATGACGTCATAGTTTGGAATCAGTCCGTATAATTGAGTGGCTTCATCGATCCATTGTTTCCCAGAGATATCTGGAGGGGCCAGGATTTGTCCCCCACCATTGATACATCCCAGAGGACATGCCATGATCTCGACATAATCACATGAATTGGCATCGGCGCTATCATTACCAGTGGAAGAGTCTCCTGCCGCCTTGAGTCTAGCCCGACGTCTACTAGCAAGGGCATTTGGTTTATTCCCTCCTTTTAATTTGCGGACCAAATTCTGAATGTTCCGGAACCCATTCACCACCGCTGCCAGATGGATCTTATGATCATCATACATTAATCGGAGCTCATAAACGTCGGAGTTCTTTCCTGGCACCAGCACGATGGCGAATTTATCCTTTTGATGACCCTGTTGGATCAAATGATGTTGTTTTGCCCTTAAAAAGTTAATGGCATACCCTCCCAGTACCGATCCAACATCGGACATCCATGACCAGATGGGGAATCCCATGGGGGTATATTTATCATATTGAGGGGGTTGGTGATTGAGCTCTACCTTGACCAGCATTTCTTCAAGCAACATTACCAATTCCTTTGGGGTGATGACCCCATCGACTTCATTGACATTATCTGATCTTGCTGCCTCCAATTTTTTATCAAAACAAGGCATAATCGATAAATGATAAACGTCTTCAACTTTACATCCGATATCGGTGGCCACCATTGGTTTAATCATCGATCCCGTGATCAGTTGTGCCAGTTTAACTTTCAGCATATATGGGATGGCTTCAGGATGAGTCTTTTCAGCATATAATACCCACCCTGGGCATATTGAACTCAATATCGGTTTCGATTGACTATTGGATTTCCCTTCATAGATCAACAGGACTTTTCTACCCACGCCAGTACCAACGATATACTTGAAACCAAGGTGATTGGAAAAGATATTTAAAAGGGTGGAATCAATGGTTTCAATGGAACAATTCCAAGCTTCACCAAGCAGGGCTCGAGCTTGATGACTGATTGATGCCACAAACACTTTGGTATCTCGATATTGTTCAAGGGCTTGTTTGACTTGAAGATGAGAATGCTGAGCAACAAGCACTTCTTCTGCCGAAGTGATACATCCAGAACAAGCAAGACAATCAGCTAAAGAGATTTGGGCTGGCGTGAGTTCTTGATGGCGATCATCGATCGATTGCATCGATAATGGGTTGCCATAGTCATCTCGTTGGATATCGACTTCACCAAGGGATTGGTTAGGAGTAATGGATACTGGAGGCTTTATACATGCTACTCCTGGCAGGATAAAATCATTTAGGTCATCTGCAGATAGGATGGCACTCATGATGGATGAGTTATTACTAATATGTGGGGCATCTGATGCAGGCATCGAGGTCGCTTTCGCCTGGTTATATGCAGGATGCGCGCTACCATCAAGGGATCATCATCATAATTATCTTGGTTGGGTATGGATTATTTGTATCTCAATTAATACTATGCTTATATATCTCTAATCTTCTAATTCATCTTCCCATCCTTCAACGTCAACGTCAGCATCCTTTTGTGGCATCAATTCCTTCATATTTGGTCCGCCAAGATCATTAACCATCGATTGTACTTGGTCAACGACATCTTCATCGAGACCCTCATTGGTTTGAATGACTCTAAACCCTTGAGTAAGGGCCAGACGAGCATCATTAAGTAATTGCGTCACTTGTTCATTATCATTATTGTTGGAAATCACCGTTTGTACGTCAGCATCCAAGTCGATTGCCAATAATTGTTTCGCTAACATGAGATGGCCAAGGGCTTCATAATAATAGATTTCCAAGATATTATCATCGATATCCGCCACTCGTTGACAAATAGTCGTTGCCAATTCATAACAAGCGGTTTCTAATGCCAGTTTAACCAATGATGTCAATGGTTGAAGGATTTCCACATAAACAAAAGGATCTTGACCTCCTTGTTCCGCCAAATCCGTCAATCGCCGTTGGAAAAGTTCCCATGCCTTTTCTACTGCCGTTTGAGCTTGTTCAAATTTGTTTTCAAGGATCAATACTTGTGCCAGTAATCCATACGCCTCGCCATTTTCATCATCGAGGGTATGACTATATTCAAGTAATTGTTGACATTGATTCAATGCCAGATCATCTTCAATTAAATCAGTTAACCAGATTTCCACCATGGTAAAGATTGCCCCCATCATTTTGGTAATTAATTCAGGGGTGGTGACCCCATGTTCATGTTGTGATCGTAATTGGGTTAACCCAGTATTAATTAATGTCACCCCTTCATTGCCACCGACAATTTGACCCAATGAGAAGAACTTCTCTGCCCCTTGTTCTCCACTAGGATCTAATTCACACGCTTTATTAAGGGCTTGATACCCAGTTTCGACGTCACCACAATCGAGAGCCACTTCAGCCAATTGGGAAAGATAAGCCACGGAGTCAGGGTATTCATTTATATGGCTTTTGAGTTGTTCAAGCGCTTGGTCTGCTGGTAGCTGGGATATTTCATCAAAGAGGTTATCCATGGTAGTATGGGGATGGGAAGGAAGAGTGCGCGATGAGGGAGGGCATTTATAAGGTCAAGGGAGAGTAGAGGTAAACAACGAGGGGGGGGAAGAGTAAACAATGGTAATTTAGAATAATGATGTTACTTGATTATTTTTATATTTGTTCCTTTTTTTTTGTTCATTTTTTGTTCATTTTTTGTCGTTTTTTTGTTTTTTTAAATTAAATTTTAATCAGATGCGGCTCACATTCTTTTCATCATCACCATGTCCGACAAATGCCCCCCCGACCTCCTAAATGAATACAAAATCATCCATTTATTATATTACCGAAGTCTTAATCAACATAGATTAAGTACTTGGTGGAAATATTTTGCCATGCTTTTCCGAAAATTAAAATGGGTCATCGATCATCCCAATGATTTAAAAATGATTAAATATTTACGTAAAAGATTATTACCAAAATGTTATTGGGAATTTAATCTGATAATTGCTTTGGGACAATTTATTAATATTGGCTTTACTTTAGTGGGGACGGTGGCTAAAGTCGATGGGCTATTAAAAGATATCGAAGGAGAATGTCATCAAATGGGAGTAGAGGTTGAATTACCACCAAAGGTGACGACGCCGGTGGATATGCCAGCAATAATTACTACGGGATTATATGATGATCTTACGGTAATTAAAAAGAAAAAAACCAAAGTTAACGGCGCTAAGAAAAATAAAAAAGGGAAAAAGGCAATTAATGATATCTTTGGCATTTAATTTTAAAATTCATTAGTTAACCGGCACCGGTAATGTCATGCGTAGAACATGATCTAGACCAACGCGATTGTTGATCGATTGTTTTTCCCATCCACCGCATATTTTCGACGAGTGATGATCTAGTATTTTTAGTGGCGAAAATAAAAATAAAAATTATCATGGCAGTGTTGGTGGTAAAGATGTGACCCGAAATTAAAAATAGATATTTATCATTGATAAATAAATAAAAAAATCATCATTGTTAGAAAAAAACTTTTTTATGAATCTTCTTCATTATAGATGAATATTCTTCAATATGTATCCTCTCGATTAATAACGTCGATGTCAGTTTAAATGTCAATAAACCTGTTTACGCGTTAACCCCTGATATGTCCCGATTTGGACAGTTAATATTTGCATGCTCCGGATCGAGAAATATCACCTATTACGCGCGTTTTTGTAAACATTATCAGAAAGTGGTAAAAACCTCAACCACGTCACCAACTGGTAAATACCCCCCCTCATCTTCACCGTAACAACAACCCCACAACCCCCCGATTAACCCCTGGGGGCTTCACCTCCATCAATAGTTCCCCTACCCCCCTCCTTCCCCCCACTTCCCTCCCTGATAGCAATCACTACTCCCACCACGCATCGTACATAAGACATGAATTACTGACGCGTAGACTAACCCCATTAAACTCTAATTGGTAACACCCCATCGCTGACGGGATAACGACCAATAATTAGGGGGAGAGAAGGTGTCCCCTCCCTCACCCCCCTCCCTCCATACCCTCATCACCTCATTTCATTGATTTACCCCTTTTCGCCTCTATTTCACCTCATTATCTCCCTTTCGTAACCCCCTCACATTCCGGGATTGTTCCGGCATATAACCCCAGAGGTGCTTGGCGCACAACCCACCCTATTAAAAAAAATCCTCACTTACCAACTAATCTTCATCCCATCGTTTATTACCAAATACCCGTTTTGTTTACCAACCGTTTAGGGAGTGTTCGTGGTTAATCGTGTTATTACTTATTAGTGTTTTACTCCTTTGTTTTCAGTGGTACCCGTCCCGGACTTTTTTTATCTAGTGTTCCCTTTCTCGTTGGTTATTGAATCGTCATCATGAATCGTGGCTGGGTTATATTTGCCTTGATGCTGGTGATTTCGGCGTTTTCCTCCGATCAACAAATCTTGTGTCTTTCGCTGATTTCTGGCGGGGTGCTGGCGGGTAATGATCAGTTTTCCACTCCTTCGTGGTGTGCCACCCAATGTCAATCAAAAGGGGGTAATTATCCTTATATTGCCCTTAAAAATGGTGGGGAATGTTATTGTTTACTGTCGAAGCCTCTGGGGCTGACGGGGACGTGTAATGTCCCTTGTAAAGGTTATGGCCAATTAAATTGTGGGGGGTCAAATTCTTATGGTATCTTTCAAATTGCCGATGATAATGGGGGGTCTTCTTCTCAAGATTCAAGTTCTTCATCTTCTGAAGTTACCACCAGTCAATCTTCATCGGTATCATCACCATCTACCGGTAATACTCATTCGTCGCCGTCTTCGACTACTGGCGATAAAACAAGTCAAACTACTCAACCTCCTTCCACTCAAGATCAAACTTCGGTGACCACTCCACCTCCACTGACATTTACCATTGTCACCACCGCTCAAACCCTGGAAGGGAAGATCATTACCGTCACGCAAACCCTGGATCTTTCCACGCCAACCCTGGCATCATCCACCCTGGAATCATCTTCACTGACCACCAGTTCATCGTCATCAAAAGATCAAAAGAAATCAACTAATGTTGGCGCCATTGTCGGGGGGGTTGTTGGTGGGGTATGTGGGGCATTACTCATTGCATTGTTAGTATTCTTTTTCTTCAGATATAAGCGCAACAATGATGATGATGAAGATGATTATGATTATGAAGGAGAAAAATTTTATGATAATGGTGCTCTCGGTCGTGGAGTATCCCTGAAAGGTCTGAAAGGTCTGAAGGCGCTGCCTCTTGATATGCCAATGACCAATCCATTTGAACATCCACTGGATGCAACTGCCACCACTGGTGGAGTACGTCCACCACCATTAAGTGATCCCCGACTTAATCCAGTAATGTTGGGGAGACGAAGATTAAGTGAAGGGCTGTTGGTTGACGACGCCGATTATAGCCGCAAGATTTTACACGTTGCAAATCCGGAGTAACCTCTCGGGTTGAAGTTTTTTTAAATTGAAAATCACTATTGATATAGATAATTAGTGTAGCATATATGACGTGATGACATAATAAATAACCAGTCAGAAAGATAAAAGGGTGGACATCGGAAGCAGACAAGGTCCTACCAGTTAAGGGTTAGTAGTTTAGAGTCGGTGTCTACCCTTTTGGGCCTTTATCGTTTGGACGTAGTTGTACTATAAGGAAGTTATGATTCAGTACTACTGTTTGCCCTAGTCCTATTAGTCTCTTAACGTTACAACTCAGGAATACTCCTTCTGGTCCAACCAGTATTGGTAGTGAAGAGAGATCCTTCGGAAATAGGACAAAATTAACCATGGGTTAGTCATCCACCTGTTGAAGAGATTAACATCATTGGTGATGAATATAAGTTGGGGGCTACCAAGTTAACTAGAGCTAGTGGTGGTGGTTGTGCCATTACCTTACGATGTCGATGATGTGATCATAGCCGCCATTGACGAATTGAAAACGAAAGGCTGTAAAACTGATGAAACTCAAGTAGGAGGTAAAGGAGTGGAGTGTTTAATTAAAGGAGGGAATCGTCATCATTAGCTATGACCATTTATCCATTCGTCATAACCAAATGGTAATGGCAATGGCTACAGTAGTAGTTACTCTTCATTAGACCCTGTTATCTGATGTTCGCTTTACTGATGTTATCATGTCCAAGTCGGGTTCCCGTTATTTACGGTATCAAGTCACTTTACCATTGACTACTCTTCTTCTTACTCACTTCTTTCAATGAACATGATTCATCAGTGCTACTACATGTAACTTTAAATTCAAGACGAGTAAACAACCAGAAGCTATTTTAAACGTCACCTGTGGGTGGCCACTGTTTGAACCTTTAATTACTGTTTATTTGATTCAGTGATCATTGTCTCACTAGTGTCAATAATGTCACCGAGAACATCGTGGTTAACAGCGACCACAGTCGTTTATACCAATATTGGTGTTTACCAAACAAATATTGTCGACGTATGATAATATTGGTGATGACGTTATTAAGGCACGCCCTTTGGTGGGTTTGGCACGCTCTGTTTTAATATCTCATTCTAGTGATGTGATACCCTAAATAAACCGAACCCAAGTAATGTATTGATATTTGTGGTATGTGGTAATAATATATCAATAGTTGTAGTATTAATGGGTGTAGAGTTTGGGGTAAGTAGGCAAACCAGCGACGGTATATGGATGGACTATTTAACACTTAGACGACATGGAGTGGACTTAACTTGTGATGCCACCATTAGGAGATGTTCGCTGTGAACAACTGGGAGGTATTCGCTGTGTTAGGTCTTCTTCTAATATCGGTTCGCTGTGTTAGGTGATGTACTAAGGTGTTCATTGTGTTAGGTGATGAACTACTGAGGTCAATTGTACTGTAAGGTCAATTACCAGTGTCAGTTCACTATGTTAGGTGACTATTATGTTATTCCCTGTTCTAGGTCTACTGTAATGTCAGTTCGATGTGCTAGGTCTACTGCTAGCTGTACTAGCGGTGCTACCAAGGTAGTTCTCTATTCTAGGTCTACTAACTGTGTTCGATGTACCAGGTGACGAACCATTAAACAACTCGCTGTATTAGGTTAATTCCTAGTACTGCTTGTGTTAGGTCAATTCCTAGTATTGTTTGTATTAGGTCAATTCCTAGTATTGTTTGTGTTAGGTCAACTGCTAGTACTATTCGCTGTGCTAGGTGAGGTACTACTGGTGATTGCTTACTATGCTATGTCAACTATTTGGAGTTACAATTGGTGAATGAATAACCTTTGTTACCCCTACTCCGACACCGACACCGACACCTTCTCCTTCTCCTTCTTCTCCTTCTCCTTTGCCGACTCCATCACAAGTTCCCCTTCTCTTTCTCTCTTTCTCAAATTACAAACTTTTTGAAATTATTTAAAACCAAACCCCCCTTCTAAAATTAGAACTAAGGATAACCCCACCCTAACCCCTTATTACCCATTAAAAAAATCCTAACCCTTTTCGTATACCTGCACACCTGCTTCAACCCTACTTCTCCCCTAGTTAAGTTCAAGCCGCACTCTCGAACACGTCTATGGCTATCACCGACTATAGTAATAAGTGGAGAGCCAAAAAAGGAGACCTCCCCCTCTATAAAGATAAACCCCCGGCGTCGATACGTGATAAGGTCCTGATTAAAATGCTCTTTAAAGCATTCATCATTTCCCTTGGTCTTTGGTATGGTTATCAACTCCTCAGTCATCAGGGGTTTGGCTTCTTACATCCTCAATCAAAATGGCAACGTCGTCAAGGTCAAGTGAAACAAGCAATGATTGATTCATGGCATCATTATGAAAACCATGGCTTTGGTACCGATGAATTCCATCCAATTGCTGAAAAGGGCAAGAATATGGGTCCCAAACCATTGGGATGGATGGTGGTGGATTCAATTGATACTCTTATGATTATGGGAGCTGATGAAGAGGTGGAAAGGGCTAAGAAATGGATCAGGGATGACTTGAATTATCATTTTGATTATGAGGTCAATACGTTTGAAACCACGATTAGAATGTTGGGAGGACTTATTCTGGCATATGAATTGAGTAAAGATGATGTTTATCTTGATAAGGCGGTTGATTTGGCCAATGCATTGATTGGAGCGTTTGATTCACCGACGGGGATTCCTTATTCTCTGGTTAATTTATTAACGGGTAAAGGTATCCCTAATCATGTTGATAATGGTGCTCTGCTGACAGCAGAAGCAGCCACCCTTCAATTAGAATTGAAATATTTGTCGAAACTTACCGGGGAAACGTTATTTTGGGAAAAGGCCGAACGTGTAATGGAAGTATTGGATGCCAACAAACCAGAAGCAGGATTAGTCCCAGTTTATGTCAACCCAGAAACTGGGAAATATCAAGGAAGTCTTATTCGTCTTGGATCTCGTGGTGATTCTTATTATGAATATTTGCTTAAACAATATTTGCAAACCAATCAGCAAGAACGAGTATATTGGGATATGTACCGAGAATCAGTTGATGGGGTCAAGAACCATTTGGTACAAAAATCATCACCTCTGGGATTGACTTATATTGGTGAACTTGAACGAGGAGTTGGTGGTCCATTATCTCCAAAGATGGATCATTTGGTATGCTTTTATGGGGGGTTATTGGCTCTTGGGGCAACCAAGGGGAAACCAGTGGCTCAAGCTCGTAAAGATAAACTGTGGAATAAAGAATTGGAACTGGATTTTGCCCTTGGAGAACAATTGACTTATCTGTGTTATCGGATGTATAAGGATATGGCTACGGGTCTTTCTCCCGAAATTGTCGTATTTAATGATCATGATAGTTCTGCCCCCGATATCCTGGTAAGACCAAGAGATACCCATAACTTACAACGTCCCGAAACGGTGGAATCATTATTCTACTTGTATCGACTCACCGGTGATGAAAAATACCGAAACTGGGGGTGGGAAATGTTTGAAAATTTCATGAAATATACCAAGGTGGTCAATTCCAAGGGAGAAGTTTCGTTTACACTGATTGATGATGTCACCAACGCCAATAACCCTAAACCAAGAGATAATACCGAATCATTTTGGTGGGCAGAAACATTAAAATATTTCTACCTTTTATTTGATGATGATAATCAATTACCATTGGATGAATACGTGTTTAATACCGAGGCCCATCCATTTAAAACGTTTGATATGGGAGAGTTATTTAAAACGGGATGGAAACGGAAAATCCCTGAAGACAAAGAACCTCACATGCTCGACCTGTCGGTAAAGATCGATAAGAAGAAGCCACCCGCCGCCCAACCGGTGGATAAGCTGGTGGAACAACAAGAAGAAGAAGTGGTTAAAGCCGACCCCGAATTAAAAAATGATAATAAGGAAAAGATTCGGGAAGAGTTTAATCAAAAACTCAAACATCATCCCGAGATTATTTAGTCGAGATTTTTTATATCGAGAATTTTTAGTTTTAACATGTACATGGTAATTATGAGTGATTTTGGGGTGATGTCATAGCCTCGATTGCTGCAGCATTCACGTGACGAGGAATGGCAAAGATGACGTCACTCAATAAAAAAAAACATTTGAATTATTGAAACTGCCAAACTAGTTTTTTTGACAACTATTCAATTTCAATCATGTCAACAGAGGTACGTAACCATTACCAATCATTGATGATGACCGGAGAATAAATGGTGGACCAAGCTTGACTCCCACGTCTTGGTTGCGACCACCAAACTGTCAAGCGTCATAATTACGTCACTAGATGGTTTGTTCAATACTAACCATGATCAGCAAAAAACGTCATCGTTTGATTTAGAACCAAACCCGTTTGAACGGCTGTTTGCCCCCACCGAAGATGAAAAACTGCTGGGAGATGGTAATAAGCTGAATCGGCATAACCTTCATATTCTGAATCTTGGTAGTCTTCAAGGAAATTCCAAGTTACCGGGGATTACTCCACCGCTTTTCACTCCTGGGGGGAGGAAATTACCTCCATTAGGGTTAAGTCCTGGTGGAGGTAATCCTGAAACCCCAGGACAGATGTGGCTGTCATTATTACATGCTACTAATGGGGGACAAGGTCAAGATCGAGGTAATGGTAATGGACAAGGAGGTAATGGACAAGGCAAACTGGGATTAACTCCTAATGAACTGAATTTACGACTGGGATTAACTCCAGGAGCAGTATCTCTGAGTAATGGTGGATATCCATTCCCAGCTCTGGTTCCAGGATTAACTACGCCTCTGGTATTAATGACTACCAATCCAATGACTCCAGGACTTCAAAGCTTATTAGGATTAGGACTGGGGATATCTGGAGATCAAGATAAAAAAGATGATGATGATATCGATGAAAAAGATGAAAAGATCGACCTGGATCTGTCACAAAAGAAACGTCCAAGTAAACAAGGCGATGGTAATAAAAAACGTCACCGGAAAACAAGAAGAGAAGCAAGTGAACCAAAACAAGATGATTCTGATGATGAAAAACGGAAAAACTTTTTGGAAAGAAATCGAGTGGCAGCATCAAAGTGTCGACAACGAAAGAAACAATTGATTCAAAAGATGGAGGATGAATTGACGTTTTATTCCACGGGATATCGAGAATTGTCGGCTCAAGTGGCTCAATTACGTAACCAATTAATGGCGGTGACTCAAGTACTCGTTAACCATAAAGATTGTCAATTATTACTTCAACAAACTGGAGGGTTTGAACAGATTAATCAAATGGTGAGAGATAGTCAATTTATTTCCAATATGGGTAATCAAGGTAATGTGACTCTGATCCCACTGACGATTCCTACTACGTTAAATAGTGTTACCAATGCTAGAGGACAACCACCACCTCCTTCAGCTCAACCTCAACAACATCCTCCTCCTCCACCTCAAGTGATTCAAACAGGACCTCCCCCTCAACCAGGGTATCAACAACAAATGACTACTATCATCGATCAAGGAGGAGTACCAAGACTGCTGGTGATTGTGACTAACCCCGATCAACCTCAAGTCACTGCTCATGGTAGTATGACTGATTTACAAGCGGTTGCTGGTGAACAGAGTGATTTACGATCGATCCAGCTGATGCTGAATTTACAACGGTCGGGAGAGTTGGAAGGATTGACTTTGGATATGGGGATTGTTCAACCGAATAATTAAGTTACCCTAGTTTTTTAATATATATATCGATTTTCTACCCCTGATCCCTACACGCGTCACGCGTTGCTTATGTAAGTGGGGCGCGATGAAACTGACTTGTAAACAATTGACTATGAAAATAAACATTGTCAAAGGTAAAACTTTTTTTTTATGTAACATTTTAAAATAAAAATTAAATACATCCGGTAAACAATAACATTATCCCTTGTCATCTATAAAAACCC
>JAJMLP010000105.1:0-28400 GCA_030569815.1 Diutina ranongensis (nom. inval.)
CATTATACCCCTCACAAACGATCTAACAAGGTCACGTCACCATGTCTTCACCAACACCCGACTTAGCTCTACGGCTAGTCAACGTGTATAAACTGAATCGGTCACTATTCCTTAATATCAGTTACCTTATCCTTATCACCACCGCCTTCTCAAGGGCCACCGCCAGTAAGGACCTGAAAAAGTCATTTGACTCCCTCGAAGATAACCCTCGGAAGAAACACCCTAAATTAACCAATCAACAGTTACATCATTTGGCTAAAGCAATCGTTCCTACTTGGAGTGATCAAACGATTAGTTATTTGATTGCCCATTGTTTATTACTCGTGGTGAGAGCTCTCCTTACAATTAAGGTGGCGGCTCTCGATGGGTTATTGGTAGGGGCGCTTGTTTCCAAGAAATTAAAGCAATTCTCAAAGTTATTAGGGGTTTGGATGCTTCTTGGTGTCCCCGCTGCCGTGGTTAATTCATTACTTTCATGGACTCGGGGTCAATTGACTCGTCATATCCGGATTAATCTTAATAACCTGATTATGGATCAATATGTCCCCGATAATAAGGATCCCAATTATTATGCTTTGATTCAATTAACTGGGAATATTGTCGGTGATCCGAATCAAAGAATCACCGTGGATGTCACTCGATTGGCTCAAGCTTTGAGTAGTTTACCCGGTCAACTCTTGAAACCAACCTTGGATTTGGTCCTTTGTGCTCAAGAACTTTCGAAATCAGGGGTGGGTAATGGTGAAGGTACGTTACTTCTCGGAATGATGGCTCATTTCTCCACATTGGCTCTCCGGTTCTTTTCCCCACCATTTGCCAAATTAGCTTCTCAAAGAGCAAGCCTTGAAGGTCAATTACGGTCGGCTCATTCCAAGATTGTTAATACCTCCGAAGAAATTGCCTTTTTACGGGGACATAATCGAGAATTGGATCGAGTGGATTATTGTTACTATAGTCTTGAACGATTCTTAAAGATGGAGTTTTGGAAAAAGGGGATCCATGATATTGCCCAAACATTTATTGTCAAATATTTATGGGGGGCAGCAGGGTTGGTACTTTGTGCTGCCCCGGTGTTCATTGCAAAGTATATGGGAGAACCGCCTAATCCCAACCACGCCGCTGAGTTCATTACTAATCGGAGATTATTGATGCTGGCATCAGACTCTTTGGATCGGCTTATTTACTCCCGGAAATACCTCCTCCTGGTGGTGGGGCATGCCACTAGAGTTGCAGAATTTCAAGACGTTTTATACTCGTTAGTTCAACGTCGGGATGCGGATTTAAAACAGGAAAATATCATGTTTGAAAATGACCAAATCACTTTTAATCATGTGCGGTTATCAACCCCAGCTGACGTGACGCTTATCCCCGATTTGGACTTTAGTATTACCGTGGGTGACCATTTATTAATTGCTGGTCCTAATGGTAGTGGTAAGTCTTCATTATTCCGGATGTTGGGAGGGTTATGGCCTTGTCGTGAAGGTAACATCACCATTCCTGATTCCTCGAATATGTTCTACTTGCCTCAAAGAGCTTACCTTTGTGAAGGTACTCTTAAACAACAAATCATTTACCCACAATCAATTGATGACTTTAAAGGTAATGATGACGATTTAAGCGAGATCTTAAAGGTGCTTAAATTAGATGACTTTTGTGATCAAATGAATGAAACGAAAAATTGGAGTGAAGAAATGCTGACGGGAGCTCAACAACGATTGGCCATGGCTCGGTTATACTACCATAAACCAAGATTTGCCGTTCTCGATGAATGTACCCTGGCGGTGGCTCCGGATATGGAGCAATTCATGTATAAACACGCACAAGACTTGGGGATTACATTGTTATCAGTGGCCCATCGGTCAGCATTGTGGCATTTCCACAAGTATATCCTTAAATTTGATGGGAAAGGAGGATACTATTTCGGACCTCTCGATGCAGAAAAGAGACTTAAATTCGAAGAAGAAAGAATCTACTTGGATAAACAATTGAGAGATGTCCCCATTTTGAAAGAACGGTTGGTGGAATTGGAACAAGTGCAAAATCACAAGAAGAAGAAGAAGAATCACCAAAAGCACTAACCACAAGAAGTTTTATATAGTCAGGTAAATAATGTCGCCTCATTTTATTCCTATCCATATCTATTAATCTCTTTATTAACCATGGGGGGGGGGGGATTAAACAGAAATCGTCTTCCAAATGTTTAACCCTTCACCCCCAGTCAGCACCAACGCCCCAGGGATTTGTTGATGCCATCTGACTTCCTTTACATCTCGTTGCCAATGAACAAATAATAATTGTGGAGGGATGTCTTGTAATTGCTTCAGCGATGCTCTTTGTTGGGAGATTTCTTCATCATCGGCTTCGACGGATAAATCCCAAAGGGTGACGGTATTATCTTCACTCAGTACGGCGATGACTGATTCGTCCAATGGGTTAAATGCAATCGAGGTCACCGGAGCCTTATGGAAGTCATAATGGGCCACTGGTGATGGGGTGGTGCCTTGGCCGCCAAAATGACGTAAATCCCATACACTCCAAGTACCATCATCATGACCAGAAGCCAAAAGATGACTGATTTTATTACACCATGACAACACGTTAACATCACTATTCAGGGCCTTGACTGACAATGCTGGGGTGTGCTTTTTCGACCGAGTATCCCATATTCTAATCATACCATCAGTACCAGCAGTGGCAAATACCGTTTGTTCTTGGGGACTCCATTGGATATCTTCAATCAGGGCATTCAGGGCTTCAAAAGGGGTCTTATCGGTGGTGAAGCCGCCATTTTGACTGCGGAAGGTGTGATAGATTCTCCCCAGACAGTCACCAGTAAGTAATGCCCCCAGGGACACTAATGGAGACCAATCTAACCCATAACCTTCGACATTACCATGGTTACGAATGGTATGGATGGGTTTCTTTGCCAGCTTAGGAATGGCGGACCCTGGAGTATCAAAAGCTCTCATTTGAGGAGCCAAGTCATAAATCAATACTTCTCCCAGTTCTTGCATTTCAGCAGTTAAATATTCCCCGGTTTGTTGGCTATGAGGTGATACCCGTAATCTATTAGTAGTCAGGCGTTGAGCAATGGTTTCTGAGTCCAAAATAGGGTCAGCATCATCATCATCATCACTATTATCTTCATTGTCTTCGTCTTCATCATCATTGACTCTGGTTTTGGCCAATTTCGACGCCTTGATGGCAATCAATTGGTTATCCTTAGCTTTTGAAGCTTGAGTGGCGGTAGCAAGATATACGGTGGCAGGATATGATCTTCTTTCATTACCAAGGGCATCAGGAATGATATCAACAGTCAAACAAGGCCAAGGTAAGTTGATATTATGGAGCATATCGTAAACACTAGGATCGGCCTCCAACACTTCATCAGGACCAAGAGGCTTCAGACGATGAGGTAAATAGATATCTTCGACTTCTTGTTGTTCATCTGCTTCCATTTGAGCATCGATATCCCCCGCTTCATCGTCATTGTCATCCAATTCGATGATTTCTCCATCCAGTTCAAAATCATCACCATAAGGGTCTTCAAATTCACCAATATCTTCGGTGGAAGTGCCGCTAACCTCCTGGGCTCCCGGCTTATCTTGACCACTGAGTTTGGCTTGTTGATTGTTGCCAGTAGAATTGTCTTCTTCAAGTGATCTCTTCATGGTGCGATGAGATGGTCTTCGCGGTGAAAGGTAAAACGTATGGGGCCATGCGCCGCATGGTGATCGGCTGAACCCAGTGACCCGTCTACAAGGTATTGCCTAAGATAAAACCCTCTTGTTTATTCCCGATATCCTATCACCAATGCTATTGCGTTATTCATAAGTTTTTCCCCTAACCCTTTCACTTGACTCTACAACATGAAAAGATGGTATTACCACAAAAGGTGGCCCACATTGTAATACACCCAGCACCATCATGGGGGAAGGTATTATTGAACACACCAAAACATAGGAATAACTCCTTAAAGAACTCTTCTACTTCCAGTTCCTCTCGATGGTAACCCAGTTCTTCTGAACTCAGGGACCCCGATGACAGACTAGACAGACTCGACAGGATCAGAGGATGAGGAGATAGTGTCACTGGTTCTGCTTTAATCACCATATTGGTGGGTAAAGGTTGTTGATCAATGACGGTATCATTACCATTAAACCGAGGGATCTGGCCCTGGTTATCATCATTTGATGAGTTGGGCAGGTCCAGGGAGTTTTCAACGATTTTCTCTTGTACTGATGTCGGGGTACCTTCCCTTGAATCCTTAAATGGATCTTTAATGCTGACGTTGGCCATGGGTACGTTGTGTGGTTGATTCACACCTGTAAGGAAAGGGTGCGTGAGAATGTATGTGAATAGAGAATGGAGAATGGTAGAATTGGGAATGGTAGAATTGGGAATGGGGAGTTCACCCACAGGTGTCAGGTTGGAGGTATGGATAATTGAGGGATAGATATAGAGGTCAGTGGAGGTGGGGGGGGAGAGGTAGAGGTGATCATCGAGATGGAAGTACACATAAAATGGTGGTTGATTTACCCCAACCAAGAAAGGATCATTCATCACTTCTTCATTATACTTAACCCCTTTAAGGAATGGAATAACCATGAATGTATAATCATTCCCGTTAATGTTCCCGAGACTAATGATCCTAGAACAGTTCTTTAACCTTACCTGCTTCATTATAGATATCCTTTTCAGATGACGTATAACGAATGTAAAATCAGTTCGTTGGTATCTTTAACAGATACATTCGAAGCATGGTAACTAACAGAGTTGATCTTATCAATCAATTAAGCCTTGGTGGGGAAGTTCTTTAATTGACCATCCTGACCAAATCCACCCACCAGGACATTTACCATTGGTGTTGTGCTTTATCTTCTTTAATCACATCAATCAATCCCTTCTTGGTGATGGTATGAGTTTTAATGTCATTATCCTTATATCCCTAGACACTAGACACTACTGAGACCTTAGTCAATATCTATTTGACCGTACCCATATACGATTACCATTGTCTATCGCTATTTCCACGTGCCTTACATCACGTGCGTTACCAAACAATTAATAACCATCAATGGATTCGATTTTCACATCACCAAATCAACTCATCTTATATACATGATTAAATAATAATCAAATCATCAATAATCAATCATCCCCGGGTTCGGCACGTTATGGAAGTGACACCTCCGTCCATTCAGGTTATATCACTCCCAGTGCGACAGATCACTCATATCACCTCTACCCAAATCATGAGTGATGACAAGATCTCATCATTAGTATTCATGGGGTTTTCCCCAGAACAAGCAACAGAGGCATTGAAAGTATCCAATAATGACGTGGAAACCGCTATTGCTTATCTCATCAGTGAGCCTCAACCAGAACCGGAATCTCAATTACATTCCCTCGCCACTTCCAATGGAGTATCGCCACCACCATTACCTCTGAGAACAGAATATTATCAGGATACCGTCACCATTTCAAATCCCGAGGATATCCCTCGATTCCATTCTCCTGAAATCGAATACAAGTCAATTGTGGATATCTCCCTGGATTACCCGAAATTGAACCCCACTCTTGAGCCTACAACCATCATCCCAACAACTGCCAATATGCTAGATAATTATTTACTTCCATTTATCACCATTATGGCTCAATTGGATGATTTCCGATCATTAATTGCTGGGGTGGACCCTAAGGTGGTGAGTAAGGTTAAATACCATCCTCAATGGCTTAAACGTCCATTTGAATTCGAAGTACCTGAACAATGGCAATCATCACCACTGAAGATCGCTGCAGCAAACTTTATTGCTAGCTTACAATTGATAATGGCGATGATCCTGCCCGAGAATAAGAGTCAACGAGCCTTCTTGACGTCGAAATCATTAACTGGGAGTTATCCTCCTGATTTCCGTCGAGATTTGGGTCTTGTCGATGAACCAGATGATTGTATGAGAAAATTCATCATTAGTTTGGATAATAACATCACTCATTTGACGGGACAACCCACGGATTTGGCAGAAAAGTTTTTATCGGTGGTTGATTCTGGTTCCGATCAAAATCATATTGGTTGGTTCCCCATCGATGGTGATTCAAGACAATGCAATTTATATGACCTGATGACCCATTTGTTTTGGTCGGATACTAGCAATATCGGTAAGCTTCATTTAAAGGAATGTGCTCCGATAATGGCATTTTATATTAACGAGGCCGATTCGGTTCCAGGGCCATTTTCCATCGATGAATTCTTTTACCCAGAAGTATACTCTGCCGTTTGTACCGACGATATTAAACGGATGCATCATAATAATAAGACGTTGAAACAACAACGAAATGATTATGCCCAACTTATAATGAAATCCAATGTGTTTGAAGGGCGAAGTATCGGGGGGATGTTAGCCCAATCGGCTAAATACCTTGAAAAATCATCGAGTGAAGGTGCTGAAGCGGTTGCCAGCGAATTAAGTCAATTACAACACGCCATTGTTGAACGGAAAGCTCAATATACCGAAATAATGAGTGATTTGTCATTGAAAATGTACCGGCTGCAATTTTACCAACGGAAGGTGTTATTAGCGGGGCTTCAACACCATGATTTAAAGCGGTATGTGCTTATAGGGGTGGTATTCTCCGATACCGAATACTTTTATCGAAGTAAACAGTTACATGAACAAGAAGAAGGGTGGGTTCATGTCCATGTACTGTATTTGGGAGATCGCAGAGTATATGATTATGATACCGATCATTTGGATTTTGATTCCGTCAAGACTTATGTATTGGAACAAACCCATGATCCTCAAACTCAAATGATTCTTTATTATGCTGCTCAAAAGAGTTATGATGAACTGATTCCGGTGAATACTCCCGAGATGGTATCGGAGTTTATCAATCGAGATAATTTGGATATTGAAGAGATTAGAGAGTATCAAGAAGATGAGAGAACTCCAGATGTACTGACGAATGAGTATGAAGTGGGGGATGATTCTGGTAGTGATGATGATGATGATAATGATGGGATAACATCAGTAAAGCGAACATCTGAAAGTGACGTTGATGATGATGATGATGAAATGACTGCTCCGGTTAACCATGACCAATAGATAATTCAATTATCATTAATAATCGCCCATGAAGGGATATCATCTTCAAAAGTAATGGGATTATCACCAGTAAATTCATACTTAAATGCATGTAACCAAATAACTTGATCCAGAGTATCTCTATCATCAGTAAGTAATTGTTTACCACATTGATCACATTGTTTGTTGAACTCCGATTGTAATTGAGTAAATGCTTGGTTTCGTAGCGTCACCATTTGGTCAATTTGGTGTTTAAGGTAGTCATCATCATTCCAATTAGATAATTGATAGATATTGATGGTTTGTTGGGCTAATGCCCGGGGGATATCGTCAATGGATTGAAATTTACCGAATTGAGGATGATGATTGAATAATCGTCGATAAACTTCCATTTCGAGGTCAACTCGAATTTGATTAACTTTCTGGTTGACAAACCCGATATTCACCGGGTGGTATAGATAATCATTAGCAATGGGGAACCCCATATTCCGAAGATGAATACGAATTTGATGACTCTTACCCGTGATTGGTTGACATATCACTATTGATTGATTCAGATTAACATCATATCCCACTTTGGTGAAGATGGTGGTGGAATTAGCCGCCAAGTTTTCCGCATTCAATGGTCGGATATACCCTTGGTTAGATATGATTGAAAAAATGGGACAATTGACGATATGAGTGCCTTCAGGGAAATCTCCATTGACTCGGGCATAATAATATTTTTTGGTATTGGTTTTCCCGGCAAAGATTGTTTGATAACGATTACAAACTTCACTTGATTTTGCCATGATAAGGATACCGGCGGTAGCCATATCTAACCGATGGGTAGGGTAAATCTGATCGATACCAAGGTCATGTTTAATGATCTCTGTCAATGAATTACAATAATAGTTCCCCGTTGGATGGGTAGGGGTTCCTGACGGTTTGGAGACCACAAGTACTTCATCATCTTCATGGACGATTTTCCACTTGTCATAAACAATACTTGGTTCATGATTATGACGAAATGAATGGATGAGATCAAACCGATCCAATGGTCTATTGATCAACTGTGAATACCCTTTGATTATTTGTTGGGTACCCTTTTTCTTCCCCTGATTTGTTTCGATGAATAATTGATCATTTTTCATTGCTTTTTCAATGACAGGTACCAGGAGACCAAACTCTTTTGTTTGGATGTCAACAATGGTTCTTCCCACCCATCTATCCTTGATTCTTATTTGTAATTGAGATACGTATGGAGGTACCTTTCTGAGGCCATCTTCAATGATGTACATGGATGAGTGCGATGGTAGCGGCACAGAAAGATGTTTACCAACAATAGAGTGAACGGATAAATAGAGATGTTTACTAACAATCGATTACTAAAAGTGTTTCCGTGATTGTGTTCATTATTACAAAAAGTCAATCTTCTATTTGGTTCCACCACCAGGGCGGGTAACCATTAATTACCCTACCATCATTGGGGTGGGAACACGTTAGCTTTTGATTCACCGATGATATTCCCAGATTCAATATATTCACACACAATGTAGTTCCCCCAATTGGTGGCCAGACAGTCTTTATACGCACACCCTAATTGAGTCAGGGCCTTCCATACCACTTGAGTGAAATGATTATAGGTATCTTCAGTACCATAGTGATAAGTCAGACCTTCATCATACCAAGCTTGAACGGCATCGGCTCCTTGGTACCCAGCAGCCAAGTTTTCCCCATATTCACCATGAGAATGGGTTAAAACCCCCGAACAATCATAGTTATCGGCCATATTCTTAGCATATTGGTAAGCAGCATCACTCCAAACCATTGAAGGAGATCCATGTTGAGCCCGGAGTTTATTATGGATATCAAGCATTTGTTGATTCCATTTACCATTGTTACCATCATTGATATTACCTCCTCCAGTTGAGGTTGAAGATGACAGTGGAGAAGGAGCTTGAGGAGGAGCAACGGTTGAAGCAGGAGCACTGGAAGCTGGAGCACTGGAAGCAGGAGCTGTGGAAGCAGGAGCTGTGGAAGCAGGAGCAGTAGAAGCTTGGAATTGAGCTTGATCAGCAGGAGATGTCAGTTGAGAATTACCAAAGTCAAATAACAGGTCCCAGAAAGACTTGTCATTATTTGCATTATAAGATGATGAAGGAGTGGCTCCTTGAGAAGTAGAGGACCCCTTGGTATCAAAACCAAAGTATTGATCCCATTTTGAAGCAAAGGCAGGGTCCAAGAAGTTTTCCAAAATCTTTCCAAGACCAGCACCGGCATCATTTGATGAGGGGGTAGCCTGTGGAGCTGATGATGGTGGGGGGACTTGTTGAGTAGTTTGAACATAAGTGGTCACTGTCACTGCTTGTTGTTGTTGTTGTTGTTGAGGTGGAGCGACAACGGTTGAAGTTGGTTGGATAACCACGGTATTGGCGGCGGCATTATTGTCGGCGGCGGCGGCGGTATTGGCGGCAGCGGTATTAGCGGCGGGAGCTTCAGTGGTGACACCAAATAACTTATCAAAGAAGCCTGCTTCTGGAACGGGAAGAGCTAATACAGCATGAGCTGCTGCCAATGCAATTAACACCTGGTTGGTGAACATGAATGAAAAATCGATAATAGGCTAACAATGAGGAAATAAACACGTTTATAAACAGTCGATACTTGGGGCAATAACCATTTTAGGGCAAGTTTTCCTTCGATGCCAGTTTTGGAAAAGCACTGCATATAGTCGCAAAAGTGCTTGATGGCTTAACCTCGAGAACAGTTACGAAATTATATTTGGGGAATGGGAATAAGGGGTGAAGATGGGATAAATCGTTTGATTGTTGTTTATTTATTGTAACTGGTTATTTACTTGAGTAGATAGTTGTTTATTTATATTAGTTTTGGTACTAATGGCACTATTAACTTGAGATATCTCGGGCATGGGACCCTAACCTTATCCTAATTGGGAAGGATTGATAAAAAATAAATCAAGACCATCAAGTTGATGGAACACTTTGAACAAGAAAATAGCAAGAAAAAAAAAAAAAAAAAGAAGAAAACTATCATTAATCTTAAGAAAATTCATTTCTAGGCATAAAACTATTAACTAATAATTTATTCATCTAACTTAATTATAACTTAAATTTCAGGTGTCATTGGTATACTATGCACACCACAGATTTAGTTAGTAACGATGGCCTATCTAAAACCAATTTGGTAATAGTCTTCCTTAAAGGAACGATGACCGTTGTGGGGTAGATGTCTGGAAATGGTTATGATAACGTGGGGCTTATTGTTAAAAGAAACCATACCCCATCATCATTAACCACCAGTTGACAACCATTACAATGGTCTAGACTTAATGGTCTAGAGTTAATGGTCTTATATTGATATACTATTTGTCTATTATCACCTCTATTGATCAGCTTCAACGTCACTATATCCTTGTTCTTCTTCTTCACCATCATCAGCTTCAATCTGTTCATCGACAACTTCAATTTCATTGACGTCATCAATTTCAAAATCGTCACCTGCTTCCATGTCAAAATCATCATCATCATCACTAGCATCATCTAAGGCTTCGATATATTCCACTTCCAGATCACTACCACCACCATTGGTATCATCATGATCATTCAAGATTTCTCTCTTGAGTGATTGTTGATGATATAATAATGTCAATCTCCCTTGTAATTCCAATAATCTGGGTAAGGTATCTGCCTTTTTGATCAAGATCAGGTGTAAATTCAGAAGCTTGACTGCCAAATTAGGCATCAGCGCCAATACCGCCCCATGGATGATGATGATCCATTTAAGCCAAAAGTTAAGTTGGTCGAATTTCGTCGCTTGCCGTTGAATCCGTTCCAGTAACCGATCTAAAAGGGCCACCGCCAACAGCGAGTCAAGCTTAGTAATGGTATTCTTAATCACTTCGGGGTTACGATTACTCAATACCATTTCAAGTAATGAATGATCATTATTCCGTAATGATTGCGATAACATAAGCGTCAATGTAGCAGCATTCTTCCCCCCGACTTTCCCTTGTTTATTCTTGGTGGCATCTTGTCTTTGAGGATTAATCTTTTCGAGCTTTTCTGCCAACAGTTCATCATTAGCTTCATCTTCATCATCCAGGACATTATCGAAATCCCGTAAGTTATTCCCATCACTAATGATAGTATTGGCTTCGGTATAATGCTTAGCGGCAGCGATATCATGGCCTTGATGTTCATGAGCGGTGACTTTAGTTTGAGGCTTGGATTTGGCCAATACTCGAGTGGAATCGATCAATAAATGGTGATCATCATCGATCCATTTTTCCCGATCAAAATAGGGAATGGTGGCCGATTCCATCCATGCGTATAAGATTGTAGCTCCGGTGATGGTGGTGGCCACCACTGGTAATTGAGCATCGCTAGGGTTGGATATTTCTTGAGGAGGACGAGTCAATTTAATTAACCCTGACCCTTGTCTCAGAGATACCAGGGGTCCAGCTCTTCTCTTTTTCTTTTGATGGGAGGCCACCACCACATTAGGATTCAAAAAATCATTAAATACCTCCATCACCCCATCATCACCAATTGCCACTAATACCAGATGGTCACCATCGATACCAAACTCAATATCAGCAATTGACCGACTAGCAACAAACACCAGCGCCGTTGTCCGCTTGGAAAGGGAATATAAATTGATAAATCGATCACCTTTTGCCGCTGTAAGGAAAAGATCATCATTGACGACTTCAAGACGATTAATCGGTTCAACATGACCGGGGAATGTATGCAAAAGTTGCTTAGTTTGACAATTAACCAAGTAAGTCAGATGACTACCGAGGAATAAGTATGGAGTGCCTTGAAACAACCCACTCAGGATTCTTTGGATGGGTTCTGGAGTTGGCAAAATGTCAGCCACTTTGAATGATCCAATGAGGTTACCACTATTTAAATTCCATTCATAAATGGTACCACCAACGTCACTAGCAAATCCCAGTTGGGTATATTGACAAAAATGGAAATCAGTCACCAGGAGTCCCAGAGGGGTGGATAATTGAGTAACCACCTTATTTTCTTGAGGAGAATATAATTGAATCGTCCCCTTTGTTGTACATACTGCCACCAGGTAGTCTTGATTTAATGGAGTCCAGGAAATGGTGGTGACTCTAGTATTCCGATCGAGGGTAAGTGTCGACGAAACCAGCAGTTGGGACAGCACCACCGATTGTACTTGTACTTGATGAGCATCCAATGCAACTTGGACTGTTGCCAAGAGGGTGTGAGTGGGGTCAAACCTACTATGGAGGACAGACATCGTTGGTGTAAACTTGGGATGAGGTTGATAAGGTGCGATGAGGTTGATCGAAGGCGAGAGTGAGGCAAGGAGAAAAGGGGAACAAAATGAAGGATGGGATTAACGAAAAGTATTATGGGGTATTGATGATTATAGTACTCTTTAATTTGATCAATTTTTATATTTATCAATTTTCACCCGAGCTGTGATTCGAACTCGTTCCTTGAGCCTTGTGAGTTTTTTTTCAATTTTTTCAACAATTTAGAGAAATCAAGTTAGAGAATACAAAACAATACAGTATACATGAAATCGCTTATATCATTATAACCTATAAAGCTTGAGCAGCTGCCCATAACAAACAAGCAGTGGTAGTAACCCCTGCCCAAATCTTAAAGAAACTTGAAGGACCACCAACAGGTACATCACCAGAACGATCGAACCATACACTCCCACCATATTCAACAATGGCATATCCCAACGCCCGGGATTTTTTATCATTATATGGAGGATAACGAAGACCAACCATCTTTTCATTCCATAACTTTTGTTCAATGGTTGTCCGTTGATGAGAGAAAGTTTGGAAGGTTCTTTCCCCACCATAATTACCCATCCCCGATGAACCAATACCTCCAAATGGAGCATTAGACAAGGTAGCATGGATCAAGGTATCATTAACGATGGTACCCCCTGACCGAACCAGAGTTCTAATGTATTCCAATTGAGGGTTCTTCTTTCTCGATAATGACCCCGAAGTGAAGATATACAATGCCAATGGAGTATCATGGTAATGAACGATTCTAGAACAAGCATCTTCCAATGAATCGTATTCGATAACCGGTAAAATCGGACCGAAAATTTCCCTCGACATTGAAGAATCAGTCCAGGTGACATTATCAATGATGGTAGGAGCAACGAATCGGGTATTCCGATCACTAGTTTCCACCCCGCCCGTCTTTACCGTCCCCTTAGAGTTCTTGATAAGATCAATGATACCATCAAATCCTCTCGTCAGAACAATATGAGTATAATCGGTGGTGGAGGGAGAAATGTCGGGATAAGATTCTTCAACCGCTTTAATCATTTCCTTAACCAATTGTTGATGTTTCAGTTTGTGTACCAACACGTAATCACTGGCAATACAAGTTTGACCACCATTAGTGAACCGACCCCAAACGATTCTTCTAGCCACCACGGGAATGTCCTTTTCTGACACATCATCCAATACAATTGCTGGTGATTTACCTCCCAATTCAAGTACGGTGGGGGTTAAATGTTCAGCAGCAGCTTTAGCGACGATGGTACCCACCCCACTGGAACCAGTAAACACAATCTTATCGAATTGTTGCTTCAATAATTCCGTGGTTTCGGGGATGGCCCCATTGATACATACGAACAAATCGGGGTCCAATGCTCTAGTTAACACTTCCGTGAGTAACGTAGTGAATCTTGGAGTTTGTTCACTTGGCTTTAATACCACCGAATTACCAGCAGCAATGACACCAATCATGGGGAGGAAATTGACGAAAATGGGATAGTTATAAGCCCCCATCACCAACACTACCCCCACAGGGATATATTCAATGTAAACAGGGTTAGTTCTCAAGTTAATTGGACGATCAGTCACTTTTTCTGGTTGAGCCCATTTGTGTAAATTGGCCATGGCATATAAAATCGCCTTTAACACCGTTTGGGTTTCGGCAATCCGAGTTTCATCCACTGACCGGTTGAAATCAAGGGCTAACGCTTCAGCAAACCGCTCCTGGTTATCAGCAAGAGCATAATACAAGTTTCTCAATTGATTGAGTCTAAATTGGATCAGTTTCGTCTTGTGCTTTCTAAACCCGGCCCTCACCCGGTCAACAGATTGCTTAATCACCAGTACCTCGGTGTACTTGAGCCCGATATCAACAAACGACAGGTCAGACATTTGTTGGATTTGTTTGGTATACCAATTGATTGAAAAGTTCACGATTAAATGGCTATTATAAGTATGGTTATTCTTGGGGTACCCCACAATTATAAGCACATGCTGCTATCGGACTTTCATGTGACACCATGTGAGGGGATCTCGGGTTATGGGTAAGAATATACAGGACATACATCCGTACTGCGATCTCTCTAAGGGATGCCAATTTAAACTGATCTATCACTGCAGATGATTTACTTTACAATGGCCAATGGCCAAAGGGTCTAGCCTTGTTTAGCCGTGGATATTAAACCATTGTTTATTTTATAGAGTAACATATATTCATAACTATAAAGCTCCGGAAAAGGCATACACCAATGCCGCAACCCCAGCAACTCCGGTCCAGAAGTTAAAGAAGAACAGAGGACCAGTAACGTTAACATCACCAGTACGATCAAACCATACCTTACCATTATAACTGGTTTGAGCGGCATCAATCACCTTATTGTTCTTTTCATTAAATGGAGGATATCTCACCTTAAGCATAAATTCATTCCACAACTTTTGTTCAATGGTAGTCCGTTCATGAGTAAATGCCTTGAATGAATGGATCCCATGGTAAGCACCAATCCCCGAGTTACCAACCCCACCAAAAGGAGCATTAACAAGAGCAACATGTAATAAACTATCATTGATAATGACCCCACCCGATCTCACAAACGTCAAAATGGTATCAAGTTCAATGTTCTTGGCTCTATTAGTAGATCCCGAAGTGAAAATGTATTGTGCCAATGGAGTATCGTGAGGACCAGTAGTAATTTCTTCAATGGGGTCCATGATTTCATCATATTCAACAATGGGTAAGATAGGACCAAACAATTCTTGAGACATGGTAGAATCGTTAAAGTCAACGTCAGTGACAACGGTAGGAGAAAGGAATCTCGTCTTGGCATCAGAAACTCCTCCAACAACTATTCTCCCCTTGGTGGCTTCCAAAATCTTCGTCAAGGTGTTAAATGACCGATCATGAATAAGATGAGTGTAATCAGGCAGAGACGAATCCAATCCCTTGAAGAAATCATCCTTAATCACCTTAACCAAGGCATCGACCAATTTATTCTTAATCAGCGAGTGAACAACGACATAGTCAATGGCAACACAAGTTTGACCCCCATTGGTAAACCGACCCCAAGCAATTCTTCTGGCAATGGTTTCGATATCTTTATCCTTGACATCTTTAAGCACAAACGCAGGGGACTTCCCCCCCAATTCAAGAATGACAGGAGTCAAGGTTTCAGCAGCCTTCTTAGCAATGATCTTCCCTACCATGTTGTTACCGGTATAGATGATCTTGTCATAACGTTGGTTAAGCACTTCAGTAGTTTCAGGAATCCCCCCTTGAGCCACATAAAAGATATCGTCATCAAGAGCTTGAGATAACAACGTACCAAAGAGACTGGAAAAGTTAGGAGTCAATTCCGAGGGCTTCCATACAACACAATTACCACCAGCCAACGCCCCAATGATCAGCGATAACGACAAAAAGAATGGGTAGTTGTAAGGGGAAATCACAAGCACAACCCCAAGAGGAATCCGTTCAATATAAACGGGATTGGTAGACAAATTAAGTGGCAAATCAGTCACCTTTTCTGGAGTGGCCCACTTGTGCAAACTGGACATGACGAAAAGCAATTCATTAACACCAGTCAAAATTTCCAAATTTTTGGTTTCATCAGCCGACCGGTAAAAATCCTTTTCAAGAGAAGCACAGATTTCATCGACATTATCCTTAATGGCAAAGTAGACGTTTCTCAATTGATTCAATCTGTATTGAACCGAATGAGTCTTCTTATTCTTGTGAAAGGTGTCAGCGAGACGTTGGACATTAGGGCCAATTTCCGACACCGGAGTATACTTCAAAGGACCATTGTGAGTAGGGGCAACTGGGGCAGGAGCAGGGGCAGCTTTAGGTTGAGCTGGGGGAGCAGGGTCAGCTTTGGCTGAAGTAGTTCCAGTAGTAGCAGCTGCTTTAGCAGCGGAAGCAACAGGGGCAGGGGCAGAAGCCTTTTTAATCGAGCCATTCTTGGATTTCGGTGCCGCCATCTTTACCAATTGTTTATTCTATTGGGTTTAGGGAGTTTTAGTGTTATATATTGCCACTGCGTGAGCCCATGTGAAAAAGTCCGATACCTGCAGTGTGGGGTTTAGGTGAAGGGGAGGAGGGGGGGGGAAACCTGCGAGCCACTGTAGTAACTGATTTATGACGATCCGAGGCTAGGCCAATCGAAAATATACCAGAACCGGTGAAATGTCACCATTTTTTTTACTTTGTCAGGGTTTAATAATTTAGAAATTCAATACCGGGGGTACCGGATCAATATACAATGTCGGTGGCAGCGATAGAACGACGAAGTTTATCACCGACGGTTACCGGAACGAAGTTATCGTCATTTACCGGTTAACGCTCGTCCCCTTACTGTTAGCGTAATTACTTCTAGTAAAGCGCTGAATAAGCAATGGCTGCGGGTATTGCGGCGAAGAACGACGTACAACCGAATATAATCAAGACCGGAAGTTGACCGAAACTTCAAGATAGTGCAAAGGGGAACAAAGGTGGGCAATTACCCTCGTAAATATCCCGGATTTTAACCGGGAAAAACTTAAAATAAATGATGTAGGTAAAAGCAACTTTATTCACGTGATCATGGGGCTGGTTTTGAACAAAGAGTTAATCATTCAATTTTGATCCGTTATCTTCACTCAAACTACATCCTAATTTAAGCTAATGGTCGATGAACCACCAAGGGAGAACCACACCCCAAACACTTCAAGCCCTCCTTTGACCCTGTCAGATAAGAAAAAGAAGCTAAAGGTGGAAAAGGACTCGACGCTTGTCCCCTGTCTTTCGAATCCAGTGAAAACATATGAGGTATTAGCCAATCCGGTGACTAATACCCTTAAATATACTGAACAAGCTAATTTGGAACCAATTCCCAATGATGATGGCAAGCTTCACCTCACAATTGGTATCACCGGGTGTAACTCCATCCATAAGAATATCATCCTTATCATGGAGAAGTTATTCGATCTTTATGGCCGAGATAAGCTTCAAATCCAAGTGATTCTTACCAGACTGGCTGAATGGTTCCTTAGTGAGAAATTAGCCAAATTCGAACAACTTGGAGTCAAGGTGTGGTTCTCAGATGACAGTACCAATTATTATTTGGAAAAAAAGAAGCAAAAACCATTGACCAAGCCAGCAATTATCAATCCTCAATTATTATCTCAATATTTGTTGGCATGGCACATTCTGAAATGGACACATGTGTTGTTGTTGGCACCATTACTGGCAAATACCATGGCCAAGATTGCTAATGGCTTATCTGATAATCTATTAACCGATGTTCTTCATTCATGGCCCATTCATCTGAGTCTGAAACCAATCATTTCGGCCCTTGCTCTTACCAGTGCCATGTATTCTCACCCCATTACTCGATACCAAATTGAACTCCTAAAGGAAAGTTTCCCAATGATGACAGTATTAACCCCAGTTGAAAAATGTGTCGATGTCGATGGTAATATTGCAATGGGAGGGATGAGACTGTGGGTTGAAGTGGTTGATGTGGTTGCTGCCAAATTAGGACGGCCACCAGAACCCGAAGATGAAGACGATAATGAAGAAGATGAAGATGAAGGCGACGATAAAGTGGTTAATGTTAATGAGATGATGGATGATGACGATGACGACGACGAGGAGTTAGAAGAAGATGAGACTGGCGGATTAGAAGAACCCCCTCAAGCTTATGAACATGTTCCCACCCCCCCACCAATCCTTAAAGAAGATCACATTTCTGGTAAACTGGTGATCCATCGCAGTCGAAAGAATACCATTAGTCTGAAAGAATTGGAAGAGCACGAAGCGTTGGCATGGAAAAATGCCATTAAGAATAGCTTCCCTACATAGCCCTCGTTTAAAATAAATAACAATTTGGGTGGTCAATACAACGTATTATATCAATTGATCGTTGGTTAAATAAAAGCAAATGTCCTGCAGGTAACCCGAAGGTACCATCAGGTTCCAGCCCTCCCGCGGTCACCCCACAAATCATCCTCCAACATCCATAACCATTTACATCAACAACAATGCCAATGCAACCATTCCCCTTTGACGCTTCCGAATTCTCCCATAAGGAATATAAAATCGCCGGGTTGACCACCCACGTGTACAATTCCGATAAGCTCCAATCGTACATCCAACATTGCAATAGCCAATTACATAAACCCGCCGAAGAACGCAAACACCTTGCCGAAATCCCCGTCCATGTGTTATATCTTGTCCATCAACGGGGTGGGGATTATCATTTCACCGAACTGATTGCCTATAACATCTTACATCAATACAATGGCAACAAGAAGGATAATGATGTGCCGTTGGTATGTGTGACCTTTGACAACCGGAACCACGGGGAACGGTTGATTTCTCAAGTGAGAAATCTGCTGTGGAAGCATGGTAATGATACTCATGCCATGGATATGATTTCCGACATTGACGGTAACGTTGAAGATTTGAAATTGATCATGAACCATTTACCTCTGTACCTCAACTTGGAATATTATGTCGATCGTAATGTCAAGGAAGATATGGGGATTAACATCAAGTATTCCAATGCCATTCTGGGGGTATCACTTGGTGGTCATACCGTGTTCCGGTTCGCCTCCAAGTACCCGGAATTGGTGGATTACTTGCTCCCATTTGTTGGCTGTATTGATTTATCATCATTAATGATCCACCGGTTGCTTAAAACCCCCGTCAATGACCCAGCATATGACAAGCGGATGTTCTACTTTAATTATCCCGAACTCGACTTGAACGATGAACAAAGAAGAGTTCAATACCCCGAATTCTTCCATAAATACTTGGCCCAACGCGATCAAAAGATCTTTGAAGAATTCCCCATGTCCAAGATTAAGATGTTTGCCGGGTTTGGTGCTGATGATACCTTGGTGCCACCCAAGTTGAGTACCGTTTGGTGTGAACAATACATTAACACCAACGATGACAGTGAATTCTACGTTCAACAAGGCGTGGGCCATGATTTGACCCCAGAAATGATCGAAAGAGCCAGTAAATGGTTGGCCAAGGTCCTTTAGAATATCTGGTTAGCCCTATGATCTATTATATATCTATACAGTGGTAAACACTCTCTTTGTCCCAACCTTTTTATCTTCATTATCGTCACCAAAGTCAGCTTCATGGGTCATCTTCCATTGCTGTCTAACAAACTTCATCGCTTGAGTATTCACCCCAACTTCATTGGCAACCAGCGTGAGTCTCGACCGGAGTTGACCCTTGACGGTATCCAATTGATCACGGATTTTCGAATCCTTTTGTTGAATCAATTCTCTGGCATTACTCCGAACGACAAAGAAAAGCACCCGACAAATCAATTGTAAGTTCCCCACCAGTTGAGTAGGTGATGATGTCCATACTTCAACCATCTTAAGAAGTTTAAGAGTATACAGGAAGGGTAACACCAATAACGCATCATCCAATTGGGCGGGTTTGATCTTCTTAATCACATCCAATACGTAATCGGGACCCGACTTTTTCATATGAATCAAAATGGCATTAACAAATTGTTCACCATTTTCTTCAGCAATGACAGCATCATACCCGATATCAAGGGCTTCCATCACTCTTTCCCCCGCCTTTAATGATTCCACCGTTTGCTTTTGTACCCGTTCAGCACCATCTTCTTCATCACCTTCAGTAGCGACGGCATGAGGATCTTCCAATAATTCCAGTTCATATAATTCATCCATTTCCTTTTCCTTTTCTTCTTCAATGAATACTTGATCACCAAACAGTTTCCAAACTCTTACTGAGTGATCATGAGATGCAGACACCACGACATCGCCTTCCTTATAAGCAACCAACCCCCATACTTCCAGTTGATGAGCAGCAAGCTTTTGAATACATTCAAACTTATCCCCATCCCAATACTTGACTAATCCATCCTTACCACTGGAAAAGAAATGATGGCTATCACCTAAAAACTTGACATTCATCACCGAATCTTGATGAGCAAAAATCGACTTGTGACAATCACCAAAATCAAGCCCCCAGATCTTGATGTTTTTGTCAGCAGATGATGAAATAAGAAGCTTGGAATCTTGGGAAATATCAAGCGCCAATACTGGTAACTTATGACCATAAAGGGTAAGGTATAACTTGAGACTATCAAAGAACACCACCTGGATATTGTTATTCAAAAGGGAAATAGAAAGGAATCTGGTATCAGGGGAGATCTTCAACGCCAAGATATCTTCATTCAAGTCGAGGGATTGATGATGTTTAAATGTAAGTGTCGATTGACCCATATAATTTTCTTCGACTTTGAAATTCCAAAATTTCACTTGTTTATCATTCCCCCCAGTGACAAGGGTCTTACCATCGGCAGTGATATCCATGGCCCAAATGGCAGCCCCTTCAGCTTCGGTACCATGAGCTTGGATCGAATCGACAACTGCCAGTGATGTCAAATCAAAGAGTTCAAGAAGACCATTCTTATAACCCACTGCCACCAACGTATTCCCTGGAAAAAATTTCACCACGAGTGAAGCCCCTTGGGTGGTAAAACTACGAATAACTTTACCAGTAGTCAAATTCCACACCTTAAGTTCTCCAGTAGACCCCGTCACCAATAACTTCCCATCAGAACTGATATCAATCGCCCGAATATCGGTACGATGACCAGGAATATCAATGGTATGAGATTTAGACACAGTAACATCCTTCTTCTTCCCGGAAACCTGCCATAATTCAAGCAGGTTTTGCGAATTGACAACGACATTACCTTTGGCGGTATAACTCGCCAGTTTAATCTTCCCTGGAGATCTGATGGTGGTGACTTCAGTGATTAAAATCAGCATCTCCAGTTGTTTAAGCAGCTCATCAACTTCTTCATCAGTAAACCCCTTTTCTTTAAGTCTCTTTGTCCGCTTAGCCACCCCCTTTTTAATTTCATCATCACTTCGTATTCTGAATAATTCAATCGTCTTATCGGCATTTTGAATCATGAATTGATCATTATGAAATTCAATGACATTTGTCCGCAGATTACTTGTTTTGGCAAAGCTACCACGTTCCGTCAATTTGGTATTTTCATTAGTCAAATCAAGGGCCCAGACTTTATTATCTTTACCCGAGGTGATCACCATTTGTTGTTGATACACTGCTAATGCCCAACATTCATTGGCATGACCCAAATGAGTTTCAAGACATTGTTCCAGAGCCATTTCCCATACTTTAATCATACCATCCTTAGATGTAGATAACAAATAGTTATCATCACCAACGAGGGCTAACCCAGTGATGGGACCCTTATGACCCTTTAATCTGAATAACCCTTCTTCACCAACAAGATCCCATACGATGATGGTGGTATCAGCACTTCCGGAAATAAGTCTGGTACCACTGGAATCGAATTTAAGATGAGTTACAGCAGACTTATGACCGTTAAAACTAACCACCACCAGTGTACTCGTCAAATCCCAGAGTTTGACCGACCCATCAGAATAACCAGCACCGACAAGGTTATTTTGTTGATGATAACAAACGGCAGTAACCACAGGAGGAGGAGACATGGTAGGAGCATTCAGAGCCCCTGGGACAAGACCATCAACGAGACGATCAATGAGTTCACCTGTTTTAAGGTCCCATACTTGGATGGCTTCCAAAGCACCAACGAGGGCTCTACCAGTAGAGTTGGTATGAGGGAGCCACACCACATTGGACAGACTGGCAATGACCCCGAACACTTTATCCTGTTCGAATCTTTCGTACAGTTTAACCATGGGGTTGGTATAGGTTTTGGTGTGGTGATATTAATCACTTGCGTCAATGCGATGAGATGAAGGAGAGGTGTGAGGGAAGGGACAGAGACATTGAAAATGGGGACAATCAAGGGAATAGAGTGCAGGGATGATTATAATAGAATAGGGAGATTATAAGGGGGTCTTTGGCTAGTAAGATTATGGTTTAAATGTCATTATCACAGAAGTCAGTCTATTGCCATCACCTATTGTCAATACCGCAAGTTCGAATCCAGTATCCATCGGCTTCAGCCGAAAATTGATGCTGCCTCCACCGCAAGTTCGAATCCAGTATCCAACATCACCATCTGCTTCAGCCGAGAATTGATATGCCGATGCTGCCTCAACCATGATTATAAATAGCCAAGATCGATGCCTAAGGTTGCCTCAGGATAGTAAATAACGTCATCACCCAATGTAGACACTACTATCCCTTTCGGTCACACTATTATGATACTTGGGCCGTCGCCATGATAGGTCCCGTCTCGTATTCTAGCCAATCACCATATGATAGATCACCAGAACATATATGACATCGCCGGTAATCGGAGTCACCCCCCCGAGTCCCGAAGAAACTTGCCTTAAGCGATTTTTATCCATACACTACCATTTTTTAGAGGTAACTATCAAAGTGATGTTGTGTCAACTCCGCGCTTACCTCTTAGGTAAATCACGCACCGATCTCCTCAACGCACCTAAACCTAATGACTGAATGGATGGGGACGGGAGCTCTCCTGGGGTTCCCCCAAGGGCTTGGATCACTGATGACCCAATCGATTGTCCTGGGGCTGATATTTGCCGATAGCGATCCATTGTTTGCCAAAGTGAAGGCCGCTCAAAAGGCGTTAAAGTTCACCGTGGACCATGCACCACAGACTCTTGAACCATATCGAGAGGTGGCAGAAATGGTGGTGGCGATTTCTGAAGGGGATTTGGTGCTGGTGGAAAAGGTGATTCGAAACCATCCCGAGGTCATCAATCAAGTATACCCTCAAGAAGCAGGCATCACTCCGTTAGTGGCGGCGGTGGTGTTTAACCAGAGTGAACTTGTCGAAAGATTACTTCTGGTTGATGCCGACCCCGATATGTCGGATACTTTGGTCAATTACCTGCCATTGATGTGGGCCATCCACTTTAATCATTTTGACATTGTGAAAATGTTGATGAATTACCAGGCCGACCCCAAATTAGTACCTGATAATCAAACTCAGTCTCCGGTGGACTTGGTTAAGCTTGATAAGCCCGAGATATATGAATACTTCCGCAGCCATGGGATATTAAAACAACAGGAAGCTAGTGCTGATTATTACTATGGTGATGACCACGTCGATGACCTTTCGTCAAAATTTATCCATCACCTGATTACTCCCCTGGTTGAAGTGGATAATAACGACGATGCTGTCGATGATGAAGATCTGGAAGATTTTCTCCGACAAGACCATACTCTTGTCCTGCTTAAACCATTTGATTATGATACCCTCATCAAGGACCAGTTTATTCAGTTCTCTGATCTGGATATCCCCCTGATCTTGGACTATATGTTTTCTCTCCGTACCGTCCATACAAAGTACCAACACGATGCCAGATATCCGGCGGCGATCTTCTTCCAGCTTTTACGGTATGCCGATCAAGGGGTGGATCTGAAGGAATTGACTGAATTCTTATTCGATTGTTTCATTGCAAGATTACTGTCAGTCACCGGAACTACCCTGGGGGTGTATAATATGGCGACGTTTTTGGAATCGGGAGGCAGTGACATCGTTCTTATCAGTTACTGGTTGGCAGCAATTCAATTTATTCATTTTTACCTCATGAAAGCTGGCTACTATAAGAAATACCCGAAATTTCTTCAAGAACTCATCACGATGACGAGACTGTTGGTGGTGGTATTATCGTTCCTGATTAATCTGAAACTTGATCCATTGGTGGACTCGTGTATTTTGGATTTTGAATCGCTTGTGGACGTGAGAGAAGTGATGTACGCCAAGGACTGGAATTTCTATCGGCAAAAGAAAAAGCATCCCAACCTGTTTGATGACATTATTCAGATGTTATTCCCCCCCTCTATTAATGAATTAATGAAGCCACTGCCACTTAAATACCTTCAAGTGTTAGGGGCATTGGACTATGTGTTACGCATCCATAATGTCGATAAGATCATCAGAATCATGACGTTTTCTCAAGTGTTTTACTATTCCAACGCCGTCATCTTTAATCGGATTATGCTGCTGTCAAAATATTGTACTCGAACCAAAGCTGTTCAAATCCGATTAAATTTATCTGCCATTGAGGATTGGTTGAGAACCCATCTGTTTAAACCCGAACAAAGCTTGATTGGTGGGTTGGAATTATTGGTTAAAGGTACTCCCATGCGTCTTCACAGTTTATTACTTCGGGATGAAAGTGAAAAACCCGGGTTGAATCCCCATTATTTGGATTTCTATTATAACCTGTTGTTTAAGGTGGGCAAGCATCAATTTAACCCCGTGATTGAATTACTCCAATGGCTTCAAGTGATGCTGTCATGTATCGATGAAGAACTGGTGCAATCGACCTTGAATCAATTTGATGATCTTAACTTTTACCAGATTTATAAAGTGATGAATAAGCTTTATAAATATGAAGTGGATGAAGCAAAAATCCCCAAGAAACTTCGGGAGTTTGTTAAACAACTCCTGATATCAAAGGGACCCACCCAAGTTCTGGAATCCAAATTGAGATATATGACCCAAACAACGTTCCTTTCTAAAGAAGAGTATATTTATTTGAACCCCAATTGGATCTTTGACGTTGCTTTACCCAACTTGACGGAAATGGTGAATAAATTTGGTCTGGGGATTGGAGGGATTAAAGAATTACGGGGCAAGAAATACCAACCACTGTTACCGATGGAATTAATGGATGAAGTCGACGATATTTTACAAGAAAACTCCCGATCACGTAACTTTGATGAAGATGACGTAAGCGATGGTTATGACGATGATGATCAAGAGGAGGAAAGTGAGATTTTGAGACAGGAACCCGATGATAAAGAAGGCGATGATGAACACGAGGATGAAGATGATTATAATGAAACTAAGGCATTTGGACAATCTCCTCTTAAACAACAAAATTACCATGGGGATGAGATATTTAAACAAGTACAAGTTCCCGATTCCTTGATCCATAAAAACTGGACCCTGAATGTGGTGAGTGAATTCGAAGAAAATCCTTGGTGAGGGCATGGTTATAGAAGGGCGTTATTAATAATAGATAATCTATAATTAAACCACGTTGGTCGGTCACTTTACGACATTCCTGCACACATTCCTTCCACCCATCCAAACCCGAGTCACTAATCGTGTTAATGTATCGGTGTTTAAAATCGAATTGATAATTCATAAACTCCATCGATCTTGTGGATAAAACCGAGATGGTTAACCACAAGGCTGAGTGTCAATATTTACACTATTTACTATTAAGTGACAACGGTAGGGGGGTTTATAACCCAAGGAACCTTAATGGATATAGATCGGTGGGGTGGTGCCTCAACCAAGATTAGTGTCTAGACCTCCGACCACGGTTGTCTGAAGCTGCCTCACTATTTATAGACTAAAGTCTTGGCGGTAATTGTCATCGACGGTTACTTGTAAACTTATTGTAACACCCCCCTCCGAACGGTTTGTTTATTTTCATCGATTTTCATCGGCGATGAATCGTTTAAAGTTGGCGACTTGGGAATGTCCCAATTCGTTCATCTGTAACATTTGCCGGTTTGGATGTAAATGAGCACTGAACCCCCCCACCGCGCCCAGGTATTTACCAACACATTTTTGGTAGTGATGACAACAATTGAAAGATTGTTTTGGTAAACAATAAAAAGTAAACAATGGCGGTACAAGATGATTACCCCTGAATGGAGGCTAAACCACTTATTATCGTAAAACAATATCGCTGCTTCAGGGTAGTTATTGTTCTAATAGGGGGGCATTGCGAGGGATAATTTTCAAATGAAATTGCAATAATATTTTTTAGGACCATAAGGAACCTTCAACGCGCCAAAGGCAGGTCCTTTGCATGATGCATTTACACGATGTAAGTAGTCGAGGTGACAAGTATTATCAACAATAAAAGGGCCCTAAGCGGCACAAATTGCGATAGAACCTTTTAGCCACCTTCTCATTCTCCCGGAAACTCCAAGTTTTCCTTCCATTCGTTTTTCCAAGTCATTAAAGGTTAATGATTTTTACCCTCCCGGTATTGATCCTGGTGGCCACCACCGTGGGAGCTCAATTCACCCCCAATGAAGGCTATGCCAAATTAAATTATGAAATGGTCAATGGGTCGGCGTTATACAACCAATTCGAAGATTATTTTGGCGGGATCCTTGCCAACCAAATTCCCGATGTCCCGCAAATGTTAAAGGCGGTTGCATTAAAGGCCAGAGATAATCAATTAGAAGGTACATTATTAGACGCCGGTCAATATTGTATCACCGAACTTGAAATCGGGACTCCTCCGCAAAAGATTAAAGTGTTAGTCGATTCGGGTTCCGCCGATTTGTTTGTCAACGCTCATGACTCGCCTGCTTGTGCCGTCAATGGTGGTACCTCTCCTTGTGGTAACTTTGGGATGTTTGATCAATCTCAATCGCTGACTTTCAAAAATAGTGATCAAAATTTCAACGTTTCCTATGTCGATCAACTGTGGGCTGCCGGTACCGTTTCTAAGGATACCATCACCATTGGTGATATGGGTCTCACGATTAAGGATGCCCAATTTGGTCTTGCTCATGATTCCTACCTTAATACCGTCGGGGTGTTTGGTCTCTCCTATCGGCTGATTTCCAAATTAGGTCAACAATATCCCACCATCCCTGAATTACTTAAAGAACAAGGGTATATTAAACGGGTGGCGTATGCGTTGACGGTGCCCCTGGGGTCTAACCCCGGTAATATCTTGTTTGGTGCCGTCGACCATGCCAAGATCAAGGGGAAGTTACAATCGATTCTGGTGGTTCCTGATGGTGATGGTACTTATAAGACTCAAACCGTTATCTTATCGGGGATGGTGTTTAATAATGCCTCCGCCGGGGCTACTGGACCTGATGATGGTAACACTAGTGTGCTTTCCAGTTCCAGTTCCAGTTCCAGTTCTAGTTCTAGTTCTAGTTCCAGCTCCAGCTCCAGTTCGAGTTCAGCCACTTCCCTGAGTACCCAATTGAGTTCATCTACTTTCCTGAGCTCTTCTACTCAATCTCTGGAAACTACTTCGTCTTCGGTTCCATCCTCGCTGGAATTTTCTTCTATCCAATCTTCGCTGGCTGCTCCTTCGACTTTTGAATCTTCCCTGGCAACTTCGCTGGCCGCTCCTTCGACTTTTGAATCTTCCCTGGCAACTTCGCTGGCTGCTCCTTCGACTGTCGAATCTTCCCTGGACATTTCCCTGCCTTCAAGTGAATTATCATCCAATGCCATCCCTTCCCTGTCGCTGGTAGTGGTTCCCTTTTCTTCTGAATCTTCTCTGATCCTTTCTAATTTGATGTCTTCCCAACAATCAACTGACTCGTTTATTTCCCTGCTTTCTCCTTCAGTCGGGACTTCCATTCCTACTACTTCGGCTTTGTCTACCCCCACCAATGGTGCCACCTCTGCTCTGGAAATCCCTTCCATTGCAAAGAGTACTCCTACTACTGGTTTACCTTCACCTACTTCTGGTTTACCTCCCATTACTACTGGGTTACCTTCCACTGTGGAACTGGCTTCCGCTGAACAACTGTCCCAATCGTTTACTTGTTCTGGTGCCGGTCCGTTTGAAACCGTGACCACCACTTCCACTTATACTCCTACAATTACCGTGTCAACCGCTCCTTCTAATGATCAGACTACGGTTAATCCTCCCATTCAACCTACTAGTGAATCGTCTCAACCCGGCGTTCCTGAAGTCACTGTGCCAGTGCCTACCACCCTGACCAGTGTTATTCCCCTGGAACAACCTCAACCCACTCTGGCTGCTCCTGAACAACCTCAACCCACCCTGGCTGCTCCCGAACAACCTCAACCCACCCTGGCTGCTCCCGAACAACCTCAACCCACCCTGGCTGCTCCCGAACAACCTCAACCTACCCTGGCTGCTCCCGAACAACCTCAACCTACCCTGGCTGCTCCTGAACAACCCCAACCCACCCTGGCTGCTCCTGAACAACCTCAACCCACCCTGGCTGCTCCTGAACAACCCCAACCTACCCTGGCTGCTCCTGAACAACCTCAACCCACCCTGGCTGCTCCTGAACAACCCCAACC
>JAJMLP010000106.1:0-28206 GCA_030569815.1 Diutina ranongensis (nom. inval.)
CCATACACCTAGCTATAGATATATATAGGAAACTCAAAAGCCACTCCCGATCCAATGGACACTAACCAAAGATTTCTCAACGCCTACCCTCTAACTATAGTCGATGTTACAACGAGAAATAGACACCTAAACGAACGTCTAAAAACTTTATCGGTTTAACTTGCGTCAATTATAATGTCCGGTACATTGCCGATGAGGCGGCCCGGTGATGATTTCCAGTGAGGAAAAATTGTTCCGTTACATGGAAAAAGAAAAGTTAAGAAATTGCCGTATCAGACAAACCTGATGTATTATCTGGCTATGACGTAGTTGGACTTGGCATTTGAAATTGATCTCTAAATCTTCCAATATCCTCAATATCCCCCCCCAATTTATTTCGTGGATCCATCTTCCCCACTCCGAAACCTTATTACGATATTGGTCGATTAGCTGATTGAGGTACGACGGGTAAAAGCTTATTGTCGACAAAGGCACAGGCACGTATTTTCGCGTAGTCATGCACGTCCCTGTATTCTTTTCTATTTTTAGGGAAAACCTGTCCATTAACGTGAGTGACCCTGTCTTACATCTACAATCAGGTTTATTAGCCAGAAACGAAAAAAAAAAGCCGTTAGCCACGGTTCCCTGGTGGTTAACTCCGGGTTGCCGTTAGCCTCTCCATCTTCGTGTAATTGACGATCCACAAAACATCAGCTCATCATTTGTGTAACCTGCGAGGCCATGTGGTAATTGTAAATAGGCGAGATAACCGAAGACATTGTCATCGACAATAACTTACCTGTAACAAGTAGACGGGGACACCACCGTCTACATATTGAAGTGAAACCATGTCGATCTACCCCAAACATCTATCAACCTTAAATCGTCGTATCGTGGTTAGTTTATACTATTGATCGTGGGGTTTATTGGTGACAAGGCATGCTAGTGCAGACGCTTTGCTTTCGATTACAAATGGTCGATTTGGCGACAAATTTGGGGGCCATCGTATGATTCTAATTATTTGGAGGGATTGCCGCAAGTTTGTACATCGTTTGACTGTTTACCAATTGATAATATAGGTGAGATCAATACCTTTACTAAGCTAATATCCAAATAACGATGACATGCACCATTACTAATGCCAATATATCGACCCGGTGGATGGTTGCTTGCTAACTGCATCACCTCCTTCGCCAGATATTGTATCATCTGTCAATGCCATCCCCAAGGTGTTACCTTACTTTGTAAACACCATCCACCTTAAACTATAATTACCTGCTGACGAGTTTCCGAGGGAAAAATAGAAAGCATGTAGGCGGTTTAACCTTATTCATTTGATCGTGTTGATGCAAAAAAAGCCTGCATCAGCTCTCGTGATCCCATGTCCACAAAAATGGGTGATGTAGCTGTGCCAATAATTGAAAAGACGACATTGTAATTTCAGTTGATGGCCTCCTTCCATTGGGTGATTTAGTCTTGGTAAAATTCAAGCACTTCTTTTGAAACCCGAACCTTTTTGGCATCAAAATTCAACACCTCCAACGTGTCTTTATTTGTTGCTCTGGATAATGCCACATAGATTTGACCCATTTCAAAGATCCGGGTCAAATCAATTCGAAGTCTTTCAATCAGTTGACCTTGAGACTTATGGATAGACATTGCCCAAGATAAGATGAGGGGAACTTGAGTTCTAATGACTTTATTATTGGTAGAAGTATTGGCGGTTTCATTCAGAAATTCCATTGGTTCGATTAATCGAAGTAAACTCCCCCTTTGAGTATGAAATTCAACCACTGGCATTGGGACGGTATTATCAAGAACGGCAAGAGATATCAACGTATCGATATTATTACGAAGGTCTCGATGAAGTCCATCATATAATTTTTGATCATCACTATCAAACCGTTTAACATCACCTATCCGTTTGGTTACTAACCGTAATTGAGGTTGTAAAGCGATGATTTCCGTTTCCGTCCAAAACTCAAATGCTTTCCCCCATAACGCTTGAGTTAAGAACCCCAACACCGTCCCCACCAGTCCATTAACAATATCATCATCGATATTTTTAATACACATCACTTGGGCATTAACTTTTAATTGAAGAACTTTTTCCGCCATGAAATGTTCTAATTGACCAACTAAACTGGGATGAGGTACATGATCTTGAGCATTATAAATGACGGCTTCCCCAGGTAATTGATTAATCCGGGCACTATTAGCCCGTTGTACTTCATTTCTCGTTGGGAATAACTCGGTGGGCCCCACACCATCGCCATAATCGACTTTTCGGGATAATTGTTTGAATTTGGCCGCCGTCAACCCATCAACTTTACCCTTTCTCAATGAATTAAGCATGTTAATCAACTCATCATCATTTTGTCGAAACACTTTTTGTAATACAATCTTTTGCGTGATCACTTGATTCCATTTGATCGCTTGGAAGCAATACTTTGCCTTTCTAAACTTGGATACTGGCGGCAATTGGAAAAAATCCCCCAGACATACGATTTGGATGCCACCAAATGGTTTATCACTACCACGGACGAGTCGAGCCACTTCTTCAAGCTTATCAAATAACATGCCATCGATCATCAGGATTTCATCAATGACCAATACTTTTAATCGTTGCCATACTGATAACAGATATCGGTTCTTATGGATTCTTCCGGCAAGTTCTTCAGCTTTACCAACCCCAGTGCCAATCCCTAAATATTTATGAAGGGTTTGTCCGCCAATATTCACCGCCGCCATCCCAGTCAGGGCACACACCCCGAGTCTTTCACCATGTCTTTCTTGTAACATCGTCACCATATGTTTAAGTACCACTGATTTCCCCGTACCGGCACTCCCCGTGTAAAAGATCAGTTTCCCTTGAAGCACCACATCAATTACATATTGTTGTTCCTTTGTAAGGGTTGAACCGGGGGTAGACGTTGTCGGTGACCTCGATTCTCCCCGTAACCGTTTTCTCCCCGGTTGTATTAGACTTAAATCCGGCGATCTTCTTCTTGTATCTATCGATAATGATCGTTTGTTTGAGTTTACCGTTGCTTGAAGGTTAGCATTAGTAAAGGTCACCGCTTCAATCAGAGTATCTGCATCACTAGACCCATCACCAAATCCATCATCATTATATGATGCCAAAATACTATCCTTTCGTGGGTCTGTTGTTGGTTTGGTGAGACGCGTCTTCCCTGTGGCTAACACGCGTTTTTTTGAAGGTTTATTTAGTGATAGGGTGGAATCATCATCGGTATCACTATCAATGGTAATTATATCGACTTTTTTATTACCAAAAAAGTCCAGAAGCAGTGATTGTCTCGAACTTGGTGCCATTGGAGGTTGTTTAGGATTTGTTTTAAAATTCGCACAGTGTTTAGTCCTTTATTCGCACAGGATTGCACACAACTCTTGATATGGAGTTAACAAAATTTGACGATGGTTAGGGTTACTACCCACCCAATTAGTACCGGCGGGTCGCACACATAGAACAATTGAGTACAAGTTAACGATAAGCGTACTATATCTAACTCCAATTAACCATTAGTATATTTTATTCCACTTTCTATTTACTATGGAACAACTCCAACCCCGAAGTTATCAATATTAGTAGTAATAACATCCTCAGGTAATTAGTACCTTCTTAGTTATCTTCATCACCATCATATAATACCTCATTAACCAAGGTAATAGGTAAATCAAGCACCGCTGCCAGCAGACGGTGGATATAGTATGGTGCTGGCGAGGCAAACTTTGTTGTTTCATCCACCACTTGTCGAACATCATCAAGAGGAAATTGTTTGATTTCAGTATTGTAGAGGGCAACATAATAATAGGTGAATACCATGGCAATTAATGACCATGCAGGGATCGCCACCGACCAATACTTGTCTGGGTAATAAGAGATCCCCAAATAGTCTTCAAGGAACCATGGAGGGAATAATGCCCATCCTATCCATGTAGCAAGACAGATACCTGAAATGACATAGATGAAAAACCCTTTATATTCAGCATGAGGGGATATTGTCAGTACGGTGACATCTGATTGTCTAGCCAATTGATCCAGACCATTTGTTGGGGGTTGTTCTTGAGGGAGTGATTCGTGGGATGATGATGTGTTTTGGTTATTGGATGATGATGCCTTGAGGTTATTGGATAATGCCTTTAGGTTATTGGGTACTACCTTTAGGTTATTAGATTCGATGGTATTATCTGTTAGCTCTTCAGTCATGGGTAGACGGGAGGCCATGGTGTTGGAGGATGGATGTTATCACGTGGAGTTGCCCATGTGACCCATACGAACCACCGATCATGTAATTTGAAAAAAACCTATCACGTGATCATCTACATCAAACGACAACGACATGTCAATAATTGCTATGATTAATTGATATTCATTATTTACGTTTAAACCAATTGCTTTCTCGACCCCTTAAAGAATAATTGGACAATGACAATTTGTAAAGCAGCCATCCCCACCATCAAAAACACTTCAAATACCGAAAAGTAAAAGATTCTCAGTTCAGTCAGCGATACCGTGGCTTGGTTCCGGTTATTTCTTGCCTTGTAATAATTTAATTGTCTCATCAATTGATCCAATTGGCTATCGATTTCATTAACAGTTTGTTGCATCAGTTGAACATGAGCCATGGGTTTAGAATTAGGCAGTTGAGGCATCGCCGCTTGGAATTTGCTCGAGGCATCATCATCATGCTTAATTTCAAAATCAATAATCTTGTCGGCATATGACAGCATGCCATTACTGAAGCAGAATTCCCATTCCCCCACTTGATCGGCGGTAAAAGTAAATTCCCCTTGAGTCTCTTTATTCTTAGAGTATACCACTTCACCATTAGGCTTCTTCACCACGTAATCAATATCCAACGAACCCCCCAGTTGCACGGCAAAGTAATACAGGAATTGGGTGTTGGGCTTTTCTGTCATCACATACCAGCACAGGGTTTCTGGGGCCTTTAATTGGAAGGTAAATGGAGTGGCAGCTACCAAGGCCATAAGGCAGTAGAGAAACAACATTGTCGTTGGTGGGTTGGTGTCTGTATTCGTGGCAATTTTTTCAACGCGAGCGCGACGCGCGGTGTGGGGGAAGACGAGGGTATCAACGAGATCGAAGGGGATAGGACCTATTTAGGTAATAGAGTATCAGAATAGGGGTGGGAGGTCATGGTATACTAAGGGGGGTATACTAGGGGGTATATTAGAGGGGTATATTAAGGGGTACCTGTGCTGAACCATGTCATTGTCCATTATATACGGTTATAATACACGCGAAAAGGACCCCATCAGTAAATTGGGGACTCGTCTAATTATCATTGGTTATAAACCAATCTATTCGTCATCACTATCATCATTTAAAGCATCAAAGGCGTTAAAGGTGTTCTTTTGCACTTCAGCAACCGCATCTCTAGGATCGACCGCCTTCAGCGATCCAAGGTTCTTATTATTAGGTTTGGCCTTAACTTGACCACCTAATCCTTCTCTAAACTTTTGTCTTTCATCGACTTCACCTTCACCAGCACCAAACAGCTTTCTTGCCGTCTTTACTGTGGTGGCCCATCCATCTTCTCCAACCACGGTTTCCACCAGCTTCTTACGTAAATTGGGCTTAACCCCACCCGAACGCAGTGTCCGACGACGGTTAAGATGGTGGTACAGTCTTTCATGGCCATTTTCATCGATATAGGTGTCCCCGTTGCTCCACTTGATCAGCTTTTGTTGCTTTTCGTGTTCTCGAACTTCTTCAACCATAGCATTGAAAGCATCAAGGATTTCTGGTTGGGGCACATGGGCCTCTTGCTTGATTTCATACAATTGTTCTTCAGTATACTTGGGCATGTTGTAGGGTAGGAACGACACGAGGAAATTTTTTTCAGTCGCACGAGGAGAGGTAGTGGTGGAGGGGTGGTACTAGGGGGAGGATATGCCATGAGGTATTGGAATGGTTGTAGATGTGGGGGATTAGATGTTAAGGGTTAGTAGTAGAATGAATGATTAGAGGTAGATGATTAATAATCAATGGTGGTATTGGCGGTTAGTTGGGCTCGTTGATGGAGTGGATGGTTTTGAGGGTCTCTCCTCAATATATGGCAATGTCTACCATAACTTTACGAGATCAATATAGTAGGTCACCAAATATCCTAGTGACGATAAATTATCATTAGATTATCTTTAAATACGTATAATAAGTCACGGGATCATTGATCTGTTAACCTTACCATTAAAGGGAGGTGTCACCATCACCAACGGGTTCTCATCATACCATTTATCATTCCAAGCTATTTACCATTCCAGGCTATTACCATCCCAATCTATTTACCATTTAGTCTATTTACCATTAAGTCTATTTTCTATTTACTATAATAGCTCCCCTCTTTGTTCCCTCTTTGTTTCCCCGACTTGTTCCCCTCCCATATCTCTTATCGCACCTCCTCATCTCATCGCTACCAAGATGCCTATCGCCCATAATCTCCGTAAAGTCGCCAAAAACATCTCCAAATCACTGGCAGCAAATCATGTCAAGGGTAGAAAGTTTAAACAACTTAATCGGGCTACCCAACGGGATAAAAAAATCACCGAAAAGAAGGCTAAATCATTGATACAAAAGGAAAACGATTTGGCGGTGTATTTCTTCCTCCAACAACTCCTTAATGAAGATGAAGACTTTTCTAAAGTTGAATTATTTACCATTCCTCAATTAGAACAAATGGTTGATCTTTTCTATTCGAGATTTGATGATGAATTGGAGCAATTCCGTAGTGAGAGACGACCAGGACGGCCAATGACTTCAAAGCATCAAATCTTGGAAGAAAAAGTGAAGCATGATAGCCACCTTTGGAAGACAGGGGTTAAAGTCCCCGATTTAACGGTCAAAGATACCGTGAAGGCATTACGGGCTTGGAATGGGACCCTGGGAGGTACTACCATCATGAAGATTACTGAATTGAGGAAAGGTCAAACTGAAGCTAAAGGTGAAGGCGATCAAGTAATGGAAGAATGATAATGAAGTCACGGTGTATATTTATTTATATTCTTATTCAATGATAACTACTAAATCCCCAGCATCAACCATATCCCCATTCTTATGGACAACTTTAATCACCTTACCATCTCTAGGAGCAACCACCACCATTTCCGTCTTCATGGCTTCAACAACAACTAATGGTTGACCTTTGGTCACCACTTCCCCGGCTTCGACGGCAGATTTCCAGAATCTACCGGTAAATTTAGAATAAACCCCATCACAACCTTCAGCAATTTCCAATTCTTCTCTTGGAGCTTCAATAGTAGCAAGTTCAGCATTGGAGATTTGAATCAACCGATTGAATTCTTCTAATCTTTCCCCACCTTGGTTTTTAATATAAGAATCAATCAGTTGTTCATTGGCCTTATACCACTTCATATAAGCGCCATGATCAAAAGTAGTAGTAGTGATATCAACCTTGTATTGACCAGCATTCATTTGAGCGGTAAACCGATCAACTTCCGCTTCAGTCACTGGATAGAATTCAACTTGATCAAATGGTCTCAACATCCAAGGAGTAGTGGAATGAACGCCCAATTCAAGTTTATCCCAGATGGGGACCGTTCTACCAACCAATTGGTACCCACCAGGAGATTCCATGGTGTAAATACACATATAATTACCACCAATACCAACAGTACCATTAGGAGTGAATGTTCTCAGTGGGTTATACTTGGTGCCCAATAACCGTTGTCTTGGATCCAAGGGAACGGCACAAGGAGCCCCCAAAAACACATCACCAAGCCCCAATACCATAAACCGAGCCAGATAAAGAATATCATAGATATCTTGTCTAGTAGTATCATTAACATTGGCCAAAAAGTCGACATTATTGGGTAACCAAGGAGCAGATGATCTAATGGTTTCCAGGTACCGTTGTACCGCCGCCAACGTCTTTTCATCTTCAAATGCCATCGGTAATCGGAGAATCCGAGTATCAACAATCCAATCATCACCAACATCACCAATGGATTGACGATAAAGTTCCAAAGTCAGGAGCATATCCTTTTGGGTCACCGCTTCAGGGTCATATTCAACCAATACCGACCGAACCCCACGAGACATTTCAACAACACCAATAGCATCATCCGCCAATTCAATAAGTCGATGGATTTGATAACAAACAGACAAGTCCATCAATGGTTCACCAAATTCGGCCAAGATATACCGGTCCCCAGCTTGACGGTAGCAAATATCATCATTCTTGAAGAGGATGGGATCATTGGTAGTGATATCACTAGTAATGGTGGGTACCGATCCCGTCAAGATTGAAATAGCCTTGTTTTGTTCCCGACGTAATTCACATGCCGATTCTTGAGTAACAGGAATAAATTGGATCTTATCCCCAGGCTTGGCTTGACCAATCTTCCACATTTCCAGTTGACATACAACAGCAGCACAAACAAACCCCCCTAATGAAGGACCATCACAAGTTAAAATCACCGGTTCATCACCAGTAAAGTTGATTGCCCCCATCGAATACACATAATCATGAGCATTGGAAGGATGTAACCCAGCATCACCACCATCGGGTCGAGCCCATTCAGGTTTAGGACCAATTAACCGAACCCCAAATCTATTCAGATTATAATGAACCTTCCAAGTATCCTTAAAGAAAGTATTGATGAATTCAGGTTTGAAGAAATCCGGAGCACCATGAGGACCACAAGTAACACCAACTTGCCAAACTTCGGGATGATAATTAGGAATAAGCGACTTGGGGATGGCACCAGCTCCCACCAGTTGAGGAGTTCCAAACCAAAGTACATCACCAAATCGAAGAGTCCGACCATTAAACCCACCAAGATTACCTAAGGCAAAGGTGGACTTTGACCCCAAATAAACGGGGACTTCAACCCCACCAGCAATAGTCAAATATACCCGACACCCCCCAGTGACTTTACCAACCAGTAACACATCCCCAGGGTTAATTGTCAATACCAGCCATTGAGATTGTTTCACATCATTAACCGTCAATTCAGCTTCACCCCCAGTGACACAAACCAGAGTAGCACCATGGAATTGCAACTTAGGACCATTTAAGGTGATTTCAAGACCAGGAGCATCACTAGGGTTCCCCAATAATTGGTTACCAAGTCTAAAAGCATATTCATCCATACACCCAGAAGGAGGAACACCAATATTCCAATACCCCACCCGACCAGGGTAATCTTGAACGGTGGTATAAGACCCAGGAACCAACACTTCAAATGCCAATGGCAGATAAACAAATGAATCCAACAGCTTGGTGTGCATGGTAGCTTGGCTAACCATATCCGAAGTCACCACTTGTTTAAGATATTCCAAATTGGTAACACATCCCCAAATGGTGGTTTCATCAAGAGCCTTGGCCATCTTGGCTAAAGCATCACCTCTATCGGTACCATGGACAATGATCTTTGCCAACGTAGGGTCATATTCCCCCGAAATCACTGACCCCGTCAGAACCCAAGTATCAACCCGACACCAATCGGGGAAAATAACTTCAGTCAATTGACCAGGAGATGGCATAAAGTCCTTGACAGGATTTTCAGCATAAACCCGACATTCAATAGAATGGCCAGTGATTTTAGGAGGGGTCCGATCAACAAATTGCTTAGGAGGCTTACCACCAGCAAGTAACAACATCCATTCAACCAAATCCAACCCAGTGACCATTTCTGTCACTGGATGTTCCACTTGAAGACGAGCATTGACTTCCAAAAAGTAGAATTGGTCGGCTTTTTCATCATAGATGAATTCAACGGTAGCCGCCCCCATATACTTTAATAATGACCCAAGAGATTCCGAAGCTTGTCTCATTTTGGCACGAGTAGCTTCAGGTAAATTTGGAGCGGGAGTTTCTTCAACAACTTTTTGATTCCGACGTTGAAGGGTACAATCTCTTTCACCAATGGCTAATGCCCCACCTTTACCATCACCAAATAATTGGACTTCAACATGACGAGCTTGGCCAATGAATTTTTCAATAAACACCCCACCATTACCAAAGTACAGTTGAGCTTGATGTTGAACGGTAGCAAACACCCGTTCCATTTCTTTAGAATCATCGACTTTTTGTAACCCAATCCCCCCACCCCCAGCAGTAGATTTAACCATTACTGGGTATCCGATGGATTCAGCAACCTTAATAGCTTCATCAAACAGTTCAATGAGGTCCAGACCAGGTACCAATGGTACCCCAGCTTCCTTGGCGATTTCTCTAGCCAGATGTTTAAGACCCAACTTGGTAATGGCATCTCCCAGAGGACCAACAAACACCACACCTTCACTAGCACACCGGTTCAGGAAATCAGCATTTTCTGAAAGGAACCCATACCCAGGTAAGATGGCTTCAGCTCCAGTGGATTTGGCAGCAGCAATGATCTTATCAATATTGATATAGGTATCGGCGGCCTTGACCCCATCGAGAGCAACAGCTTCATCAGCATCAAGAACATGTTGGGAGAATTCATCAACATCGGAATAAACAGCCACCAGCTTGATCCCCATCTTCTTAAGCGTCCGAATCAATCTCACGGCAATTTCCCCCCGATTGGCAACTAATACCTTGGTAAATGGAGGTGGTTGAGTCTTATAAGCCTTCCAACCCCCAAAGTCGGAGATATCAATGGCTTCAGGATGGGTATAACCCGATTCTTCACAGATAAACGATTTGACAACCTCACCCAGAGCCAACGTTACCAGACCAATACCCAAGGGAGCAGGAACCATGCCAATAAACTCACCAAACTTTGTCTTGGGAATGGCATAAACTTCAAGGGCAATGGTAGTACCTTTAGTGTCGACCTTCCGTAACCCAGGCTTCAACCCACCAGGTAAAGCATATAACTTATATTCCGGAGTGGTGGTGGTAGATTCAACAAACACGGCATCGACATTTTCAAGTTGCCAATGTAAAGGGAACCCCTTCAAGTGAGCACCAACAACGGCTACCTTCATATATCCATCATTTCCCAATGCTAATCCCTTAGGATGAGGTACAGCATTAGAAACTTCAGTACCACAGACCCCAGCTTTTCGAGGTTGAGGACCAAGGATCTTCGATGCCAATTCCAAAAGAGCATAATCGGTAAAAGCTCTTCCCAAAAGAGTGACGCCAAATGGAATATTCCCGATGAACCCGGTGGGGATGGCCAATCCTGCCATGTCAGCAAGATTAACAAAGTTGGTATAGGTGCCTTGAATGGAGTTGACTCCCACAGGGTCAGCTTGGACTTCTTCAATGAGAGGTTGAAGTGGGGCAGTAGGCACCACCACAGCGTCGATACCTTCCAAGATAGCCGATACCTTTTTAAGGATGGCTTGACGTTTATATTCGAATTCAAACGCAGTGGCAGCCAGGGGGATAGCACCACTAGCAATGATCTTGGTAACAGTATCGTCCAATGTCTTGGGGTCAGGATTAGTCGCCATGAATTCCTTAACGGCGCTATATCTTTCGGCAACCCAAGGACCTTCATATAACAATTTGGCCAATTCCAACATGGGAGAAATATCAATTTCAACGACATTAGCCACGTTTTTCACCAATTTGACGGCATTAGCGAAAGCTTCGGCATTTTCCTTATGTCCATGCCATTCCATCGAAGTAGGGATGGCCACGGTAGGCTTTGATCCAAACAGATAAAGAGGAGCTTCGATCATAGGTCTCAGATAAGGGTCTTGAACATCATAATGGTTAAGAATATCAAACCCAAGTTGAGCATCGGCCAATGATAAAGCAAAGATCAGCACACAGTCGAGGGACTTACAAGCGGGGACGACTCCTTTGGTAGAAAACAATCCCTTGGTGGGTTTAAGCCCGATCAAATTGCTAAGCATTGCTGGAACTCTCCCCAGACCAGCGGTATCGGTACCAAGAGACAAAGGGACGATACCTCTGGCAACCACCGATGCTGATCCCAGGGAAGACCCACCAATGACATGTTTAGCATCAAAAGTATTAGGGACAATACCATAAGGAGATCGAGTACCAACCAACCCGGTAGCAAATTGATCCATATTCGTCTTCCCAATGATAATAGCACCGGCTTGTCTTAAAAGATGGACCACTTCCAGATCTTTCCGAGGCGAGTATGAAAACAGAGGACAAGCAGCGGTAGTAGCTAACCCCAATACATCGATATTATCCTTAATAGCAACGGGGACCCCATACAATGGTAATTGTTGGGCATTGGCTTTAGTGTGAAGGAGATCCCATTGGTCGGTAATCTGTTGAGATGAGCATAAACTAATCCAAGCAGGGTCGGATGGATCTTGCGAGGAAATAATTGCCAATAGCTTTTCAAGGGTCAGATTATCTTTCCACTGAGCGATGGTCCAGCCAATAGTCCGATCAGTAGTCATTATGGAATTTGTAATGTAAATGACGAGGCAACCCCCACCTATATAACCATGTGATGTACCCCGCTGAACTTCAACCTCACCTCATCTAACGGTGATCTCCGGAGATGACAACTCGTAACCATTGGCCTATATTAAACTTCTGATAAGGACGGAGACATTTTCGATATGACACATGCAGGAGGGGCGGTTGACAGTTTATCCGAAGCAGGGTTGACAAGATAATATTGATTGTGTAATTAAGATATAATTTGGTATAAAATCATCCCTTTCTTATTTGTTTTCTTTAATTATGAGGTAGTTGATTGATTATCACTTTGGAGGTGTTGGTTTAATAGTCTCTTCCCAAATAGGTATGTGCGGCTCGTTATCAGTAGATTGATAACGCTAATGGGGTATCTGATTACAGGGTTAAAGACCAATAGGGAAACCAAGGCCGATAAGTTCTTAAAGGCGAAGTTCAAGAAAAAACTTGATTAATTAACTTAATCGATGACATCAAGGTTTTACGTCATCTTCTCCTCTTCATGTTAATTATCGAGTCTTGTTAAGGGGATCATTTCTGATTGGTCGATGGGTGTATGCAGGTTAAACTTACCAACCAATGCAGGTTGGAAAATGGCTGCAAATACCACTATCACCGGGTTATGAAAAGATAACTATGGAATGACAACGGCCGTGTCGTTATCTATGTTTCCCCATTTACTTGGGGTAACCCCCAATTGAATCACAAACAAATTTGCCGTGTATATGCGGCGATGTACAGTAAAGTTGAATAATACCTCGTCGGAAAATCCCGTATTGTGATAAGGAGCCGACAACGGGCCGATGGAGGTGACAGATCTCAAGGAACAAATGTCGCCTAGACTTATCAATTATAAATAAAGGGTAACTTATGAAGCTAACCAATTACCATTCCTTAATAGTAATGGGCACCACGCTATAGATGGTATAAAAAGGGGTTGTCTAGAACCACTTATCAATAGTCAAATGGCGATATTATTATCTTATCGACATCTTTAATTAAATGTCTGATTTCTTATAGTCAAATCTTCACCCATAACTCTCACGTGAGAAATCACATCACCATTACGACATGTGATAATGTGGTGGGGGTTAAAATAAATGATAATAAGATAGATGCTGGGGCTGAATGTGATTTCCTTTATTTTTTGTCAATTTGGTAGAATTTTGTCAACTTTCTATAATTTGCAAATATACGAGAAAAGAAAAAAAGAACAGACATAATACCCATTTTAAAGTGATTGTCAATATTGTCAAAACAAGGGAATATGGAATAGACGTGTTCCTTGTTACTTATGGCTCCTCATGTATACCTATGTGAAAAATATACAAAGCATCACCTATCTGTGATTCAACCGTTACCGTTGTTTCAGTGGGTATATGCAGGTGGGTGATCTACAACCAATATTTCCAATCAAATGGATATTGGATGAAAACCGCCTCTAGTGAATACCTGTTGTTGCCAATAACGTAAATAGTGCGTGTACCTGTCAATAACGTAAATAGTGCGTGTACCTGTCAATAACGTCAACACCTAGGTAGGGCGTCACCCATCACCCCTATTTAAACCTTGTTTCCATTGTTGTACCTAAACACGCCCTATACTCCACGTAAACTTTGACAAGACCATCGTTCGCAACCAGGTTGATGCCATTGACTCACCTCCCCGGATACGGCTAACATAAGCGACAGTACAACATCAGGTAACCAATTGACTTTGTTACCAATATCTCGCCTATTGGTGGACGCTGATTACGTAATAAAACCCACCTCCCCACCAACAATCGAGGTAATTATTATTTAACCCCCTTATAGCTACCTTATGTTAATCTCGTTCGATTGATAGGTACCCTGTCGCACTTTTTCTCGAGTGAAATCTCACCCCTTCTTCCCCACTTTTACTAGTCCTCGAGATGACCAACGTGGCCGGCTCCCCAGAAACGGGAGGCGAGCCAATGGAACAGGAGAAACTCAAACAAAAACGGGTGCCGGTGGCGTGTATTCGTTGTCGTACTCGACATATCCGGTGTCCGGGGGGTGTCCCCTGTAAGAAATGTGTGCTCGCCAAAGCAAAGTGTGAATATATCGAGGTGGATAAGAAGATTGTCGTTTCGATGAAGTATCTTTCTAAACTTCATGAAGACATTGCTCGGCTTAAAAAGGAAAACGCTCTTCTCCGAAACCTGCTTCAAGAGAAACAACTGACTCGGGATGAGGCGATGAGATCAGAACAAATCGGACGTGCTCATCCTCAAGGGACTTTACTGGTGTCTCTGCCTGATACCATTGATCCTCACGTCAATCATGAAGTGATCCTGCCCTCTCTCGATAAACATGGCCGGATGATTGAATCTCGAACCGGGGAAAAGATGTATATTGGCCTGTCGCTGATGACGTTATTTGGTCTTGAAATCCAAAATATGGCCCTGGAAAGTCAATCTCCTCATTATAATACCCTGCCTACAGGGATGCCGGGACCTAATATCCAGGGGGTACCCACCAATGAAACCCCAGAAGGCTATTCTGAAACCAAACGAACCACAGAAATCTTGGAAATGGAAGGAAATGCCTATAAAATCACCCTTGCAAAGACCAATACCCGCCCCGGATTACTGATTAATTTCACCCTTCCATCATACCTGTATGCGATGCTTTTAGTCGACACCTTTATCAATTATAACGATGGTTGTTTTTACTTTTTCAATGAAGGATTAGTTAAACGATTCCTCATGAACTTATACCTGGGAAAGCCTTCTGATAACCGAAGCATCCTCCAACGTAACCAAAAGGATAGCTCCGATAGCGATGATGATACCATCCTTGAAACCATCTGGTTTTGTAAGATTCTTTTGATCTTTGCTATTGGTGAAATGTATTTGGGTACCGAGAGTGACGTGCAAATCAAAATGACCAACCGTGATAAACAACAAGAGCATCGGGTCCGACTGCGATCATCTCATCGTAAAAAGGATACCTTGCCTGGGCTGGCATTTTTTTATCAGGCACTGGAATTATTCACCGGATTATTTGCCCTGGGAGCCATTGATAATATTACAAAGGATGGTGGGGTGGAAGTGATGTTATTATATGCATTCTATTTACAAGTGGCCGATTGTACCGTGGCTCTGTACTTTTATTTTGGTCTTGCCCTTCGACTGACATTGATTTTGGGTTGGCATGTCGACGCCGATAAAGATAACTTGAATCGGTATGAATTGGAACACCGGCGACGGATTTGGTGGACGGTATACATGTATGAGAGAATGCTCCTGTCAAAGGCAGGGTTACCCCTTTCATTTGCCGATGATCTGGTGAGTACCGAGTTGCCATTTGATTTTAAACCCGATCCCGGGTTTGATGACGGAGATGTCCGCCAATATTACGTGTTCCCTCCCGCCGATTACATTAATAACTGCGTGACAATCACCCAGATCAACGCCATCATCTTATCCCTGCTTTATACTAAGCAACCAACGGTGAATATCTTACCCGTGGTCACCGACCTCGTGCAAAAATTAATGCTGTGGAAAGCTCAATTGCCGGCATACCTCAAAGTGGATTTCTCCGTGGAAAACTTGAAAGTGAGTCGGTTGGTTGTTAATTTAATGACGGAATATTTCCAAGGGGTCAATTTGGCGGTGAGACCATTGTTGTTCCACTTTGCAACGAAAAAGTTAAAGGAGCTCCACCTTTTAAATCAAGAGAATAAGTATATTGATTTGACCAAATTTTCCAAGAATGTGTTGCTGTTATTAAACCTGAGTTTCCAGGCGAGTATTAATACCATCAAGCTGATCTGGGCGTTGGTACCAGAAAATATGGTTGCGTTATTTGGATGGATGGATCGAGAATACTTGTTTACCCTGGCGCTGACGTTAATCTTATTCAATGCCTCATTTGGTGTCCATGAAGCGACAAAGGAACATTTGGATCATGCTCTAATTATTTTCACCAAGATGAAAAAGTTGGGTAATTATCCCGCCGCTCTTAGACGAGCCCAATTATTAAAGCTTATCAAAGTACTTGATTCTAACGGAGTCACCCAAGATTTAGTGGCTAAGCATGATGATTCCCATCCAGGAGATACCATGGATAATTCCGACCTTTCCAAACTGGAATTCAGCTTCTCTAATTTGGCGGATCAATTTGCCGCTCAATTACAGGGCCAAGGAACTAACCTGCTTGGAGATTTCGATTATTTGCTGTTCCCAACTAAGAGCACATTAGAGGTTCAAGTTGGAGGAGATCATGGGTTACATTCTTCGACCTTCCAAGGAGCACTGATCCAATATGGTCATCAGGGATTTAACCAAGCATCATCAGCATCATCGGCGGGGACTCGATTATATGCCCTGGATTTGGCGGGGATTGAAGGGGTGACCATCCCCGATGAAGAGCTGCGGTTATGGAATGAAATCACCAACGATGCCCTGTGGCTTAATGTACAAAATGCCGCCGATGACCAGCCGTCAATGCATAATCAACCCCTGGTGGCCCCCGTTGCTCCAACCACTCAATCGACAAGGTCATTTGCCTCGATGTCTCCTCAAGGGTTTGGCTACCTCGACCTTGTCAACCAAGAGTTTTCAGAATTCATGGACAACTCGCCCCTGTGACGACGTTATGATTATTATACATTCAGATTAATTAACTTCTATAATACATTCTAAAATAAATCAATGCCCCCTTGGTTAGCTTGAGAGTAGTAGCCTTGCGGCTGCTGAGAGAATCCGGGTTGGGGGCCCGGGTTACCACCCTGAACTGCCAGCAGTTGTTGTTGTTGTTGATGATGATGTTGTTGTTGCTGCTGTTGCTGCTGTTGTTGTTTTTTCATTTGGTTAATTTTCATCTTAAGATAATGTACCGCCTCGGGGTATGCCTCTTGTAGCTTATTGTACAATGGCACCAACTCCGGCATATCAGGAGGGGTATTAAGGATGATAGGGAACTTCATCTTGGAGTTTGAAGGATCGCCTTGATATTTCTCATGGATATACAGTAATACTCCCAAGTTACAATGGATTCTTCTTGTGTAATGCTGGTACAGGTCCATTAGTTTTTGTCGGTCATGAGTCAGCATCTGGCCAAGGGCTTTTTGGTTAAGAAACACGGTATTATACACCGTAAGTGCCTTTTTAATAAGGTGGGTATTGATCACGAGTAGAAGCGTGGCTCGTTCTCGGTCAAGCTCTAACTCCAGTTTCATGCTTGCAATGGTGTAGTGGATGAAACTGGTGCGGCTCCATTTAACCACCTATGGTACCTCAGGGCCGCAGGGACCAAAGAACCAGGGATAAAAATAATAATAAAAATAAAAATAAAAATACAATGTCACCACGAAAATAAAAGAAAAAACAAAAAAAAAAAAAACCTCCAGTAACTCTATCATCATAAGGGGGATGATAGGTGATTCCAAGGGTACTTAACCATGGGGATATATATAGCGGTGGTCAATCCCTCCTAAATCTGTCATTAGCCTTGAAAAATGTGTCCGGGGAAAAGCCTCCAGCAAATAAATAGCACACATCGTCACATGATCAAACGCCTCATGAGATCGTCAAGGTGTCAAAGGAAGATGTCCCATTTGCCTACCCTACTATTTATCACCCCATAAACAGTTGTGAGCCCCACCCTCTCAGCCCACGCGTATTTTATCCTGCGGGGTCAATCTAAGACATCAAATCTAGTCACCGTCATATTTCACGATGAAAGTGGTATTCAGCTGGATTAGCCAATTCTTTATGGCGGCAATCCATATAGCTGGCCTCCTCATCTTCTATAGAGGGTTTTTCCCTCAGAAGCAGCTGTTATCAGGGGTGGCCACTTATTACCAGTCGCCGCCTCCATTCAATCCACCCCAATTTGAAAAAGTCATCATCATGGTGGTAGATGCCATGAGATCAGATATGTTCTATGGTCCTCAATCACAAATGTCGAATTTGCATTCATTGATTAATGACGGCGTGGCGATACCTTATACTGCTTATGCTCACCCTCCTACCGTCACCCTCCCCAGACTTAAGGGGATTACTTCGGGGCTGACGCCTTCTTTCTTGGATGCCATTATGAATATTAATGAAGAAGATGATACTGCATTAAACCTGGACTCGTGGGTAAGTCAATTTGTTGCCAAGGGGAAAAACATCCATTTCTATGGTGATGACACTTGGATTAAACTTTTCCCAAATGAATTTGCAGTGAAGGAAGGCACCAATTCATTTTTTGTTAGTGACTTTACCGATGTTGATAATAATGTCACCCGTCATTTGGATCATGAGCTTTCATCTTCAGCTAATTGGGACGGGCTCATCTTACATTACCTTGGTCTTGATCATATTGGTCACAAGGGGGGTGCCAATTCTCCTTATATGCCAGGAAAACAATCGGAAATGGATAATATTGTCGATCGTCTTTACCATTATGTCAAATCGAATAAAGACACCCTTTTGGTGGTGATGGGTGACCATGGTATGAATGATATTGGTAATCATGGCGGGGCTCTGTCTGGGGAAGTACTGCCAGGTTTAGTGCTTGTTTCACCAAAGTTTTCGAAGCTCAAAAATGATCATGAACGGGCACCAAACAACAAGACTGATTACAAATATTACCAGTCGTGTATGCAAATCGACCTCGTGCCGACACTTTCAGCTCTTTTAGCCCTCCCCATTCCAAAGAATAATGTGGGGGTGATGCTTAAAGAAATTCTTCCCTTGTTTAAACTGCCAATTAAGTTGCTCAGAGAAAACGCCTTCCAATTGGCAACGTTGGCGGGGAATACCGCTGCTTTTGACGACATTAGTCAATGGGATCAACAACAGTTGTACAAGTTTCTTTACACTTCTCAAGATGACTTGGCTCTGACGGCCACTAATTACAACTATGATGATATCTGGTCAGGGTTTGGACTCTTGGTAGCGGCTGCTGTGGTTGGCGTCGCGTCTTTTGTTTGGTACTATATTAATGGAACCACTTCAAAACCGGCTAAGCGGGGAGCAGCGGTATTTTTATTGTGTACCATCTTGTACGCTAGTCATTTCCATGGTCTGTCCCTCATTGAAGAAGAACACCATATTTGGTGGCTTTTGACCATATTTATGGGGTACCTGGCGATTACGTCATTTAAGTGGTCGTTATTATTCTTTGTTGGTCTTCGTCTTATGAAAGCATGGTCCAATTCAGGACAAAAGTACACCCTGGAAGATAAAGTTAGTGTTTACTTGCTGAGTCATCCTGATTTACTTTGGGCATTGGTGGTGATCACCTACATTATCATGGCATTGCTCATGTATGCCCAAGGTAATTTGGTATCGTCGCTTAATTATTTTGCTGGTCCTGCCGCTCCCAAGGACTTTAAGCAAATTGGATCCCTTTTAGGGTTTATTTTACTGTTTATCACGGTGTCGGTGTCGCTTTCGTTCAAGTTAGTTCAATATTGGGCCGATGGCCATACTATCCCCAAATGGATTAAGTGGCTTTATTATTGGGTACTTACCAATTATGATATTAACCCTCATTCTCCTAATGCTGGTGATAACAAAAAATTGGTCAATTTGGTGCTTTTACAAATCTCGAATATGGCGATGTACTTTTTAGCCGCTTTGGCAGCGATTGTTTTAATCAGTGGTAAAGCTAAAGCGCTTAAAGGTGGTTATATCCTGGTCATCCTGTCTTTTGTTACCTTATACTTGATCCATCATTCTCGATTGGAAAATATCCCCCTCTTTGTTGTGTTTGAAGTGATTAAATATGCCTTTATCCGAATGATTGCCGGGATAACCAAGGATATTGATTATAGACTTTTGATTACCACCATTTTTTCATTGGTTGTTGCCAATTTGCTGTTCTTCTCGATGGGGTTCACCAATTCGTTGGCGACGGTGGATCTTGGTAATGCCTATAATGGGGTACTGGCATACAATCTCTTATTAGTGGGGTGGTTGACGTTTATCTCTAATTTCTCCGGTCCCATTTATTGGCTGGTGCTGGTTCTTCAAATGATCTATGAACCAAGTCGTATCACCTGGAGTACTCCTTCCCTGGCTGATCTCGTTATGATTCCTCTGATTAAACAACGGGTGTTTTTGGCAAAGCACCGGATCACGTTTATGTTCTATCTGGTGGGGGCCATCTCCTTGATTGGCCTGTGTATCCATTTACGGTTCCATTTGTTTATTTGGCTGGTGTTCCTGCCCAAATTATTATTCTTTGGCGTGTGGGCGGTGTTGATGAATCAAGTGATTGACTTTATTGTCGGTCAAGTGTTGGTTATTTTAATTTAATTTATTAGATACATTTATTTTTGTTTTTACCACGGCTACCAACACCGTCGTCCATTTATGGGGTATATATATTTTATTACACCAAAACCGCAACTAAACCGGCCACCATTGCACCCATGGGCATCATTAATTGTGCCCCATTCCCTTTCTTGGTTTCCGACGACGACGCAGATGATGATGGCGAGCCACTAGACGAAGAACCAGTGGCAGTGACACTCGACCCCAGAGCACCAGAAACAGCACTAGTACTGTCATTCAAAGCTCTGTTACCACCAATGCCGGTGTATCTATTAACGGTTAATTGACCGGTGGCATAGGTCAAATCAGCGGTGGCCGAAGGTTCATTGTAACTAGTAAGGGTGGACAAAGTTACTTCTCCTTGCAGCAGCAATTGGGATGCTTGAGGGATGTCCTTGTCGACAACGACGATATCGGTATCATTGGTATATCTGACTTTACCTAATGAGATTTGGTAATCTTCCAAGTCATATACCAAGTAAGCATGACGGATGACCGAGTCCCCAATGTATACCAAATCATCTTCAATGGGACGGATACCCACCATTTGACATTTACCGGGGTAAGAAATCGACTTGACCACCAATTCTTCTAAAGGTACATCGATGATGGCGCCGTTAAAGCTAAACACCGCTTTAGAAGAGGAGTCCAGAGGACAGTTGATATAAGGTTCACCATTTTGTTCGACCCAACCACCAAGAGATGCCAAGAACCGGTTGAATAACAGTTTGGGCAACAGGGTAGCGGTGGAACCAGAATCAAGCATGGCAACATAGTGATTACCGGTGGTGACATCGAGTTTATCATTACCGTTAGTAAATGAAATCGATGTCAATTCAATCAGCACTTCAATAGGCTTGTCACTAAGATGAGAATAAATGTTGACGATGGGGACGGTAGTAAGATTACCATCGATTTTGGCCTTGTCAACGGCACCAAAAAGAAGTGACCCGGAAACGGCACTAATACTGTTAAGATACAACAGGTATAAATTCTTTTTAATCAAGCCATCATCCTTTAACCGTTGAGGGAAGTTAGGGTATTTCAAGTTAGAATTAATCAATACCAGTTTGCCAGCAAACCCAAGACCTAACACCCCAAATTGTGATGAAGTGGAATTGGCAAGAGCAATGACACAATCATCAATGACATAATCCCCGAGTTGAACTCGATCCTGGACATAAGTACCGGTGACATTAGTTTTATCCAAATAATGATAAGAAAATGGTGGTAAGCTTGAATTCACTTTATATGATGTCAGTGATGATGGATCGAATTCCCCATAGGTTTGACACAGATCGCCACTAGCAAGGCACTGGGCGCCCTTTTCCACCACGAAAAAGTCCAGCGACCCCGTATCCAATAACACTTGGACTTTTTGTTTATCTGACCCCACTTCAAGTTCAGCAACATACCACCATCCTTCGTTTCTAACGGTATTCTCTTGAGGAAGGTCACTTCTCTTTTGGTTAGTTGATTGTTGTAACACGTCAAAGTCCACTTTAAGGTAGTCAGCAGTTGACAACGCCACCGTTGCCAACACCACAGAAATCGACGTCCACCTCATTGTTGAAAAGAAACTGAGGGTTTCCGAGGTTGCCTTATATATATCTCGATCAAAACCTTAGTCGGTGGAGTGATTATTTTTTAATGCACGATGGCATTGCATACGCGTTCAATGTGATGGAGAAATTGGTATCCGAAAAAAAAAATTTTTTTGAATAAAAAAAATGGGTATTTTTAGGGTAAAATTGCCGTAGATTGGTTACCGATGATTAAATGGGTTTAAAGATTAAATTTGTTTTAAAAGTTGTTGTTATTCGTATCTCCATTTTAGGATAATATTGCCATGCACCCCTTTGAGCCATGAGGCGATGATGATTCTTTGGTGCATAAGCCGCTGGAATTCAATATAACCGATAGACAATAAAGATATCAATAACAAAACAATACGTTGTAAGGTGAAGGGGTTGACGATGGCTGAGGCCTATGTGGTTTGCCAAATATCATTAAAAGATGACTTGTCTACTTCGGATGGTACTGTTTGTAACCTTATTTAAGATGTTGACCACGTGACCTCGATTACTAGTTTGGTTAAATTACATCATATAAAGTCAACAAACGCAAGGTATGAATTGGACATTTCAATGGAATCGATTTTTTTTTTAAAAAAAAGTTTTGTTCCCAAAAGTCACCGAAATTCACCGAAAATTTATTGAACCTTTTTTCATTGTTTGGATTGTCGAGTTCTAAAAATAGATGGACGACCAACCCCCCACTTTGTTTATTATGGTACAAACTCGTGGAAAGTAGATTGTCCCACCTGTGCCCCCTCCGTGTCACAGTCTTGTCACCATATGTATACTTTATTCCTAATCCATAGCCACCTGTAATTAATTACATAACCATAACTAATTATTCCTAAATGGGACAAAATATAACCATGGTTTATTGTTGTTGTTTAATAATCGTGGCTAAAAGATCATTGGTAGCAAACGGATTATCAATATAAAGGTTATGTCCCCCTTCAGCAATTCGATCAAATCTCAGCTGTTTATCATAATGTTGGTGGTCCTGTATATAGTTGGATAACGTTTCCCCAGCCTCACCATTCATAAAATCATATTGACCATATACCCAATGAAGGTTAAAGGTATGGTCAGGTTTCAGGTCCAAATATTGTTGATATTTATCCATTAAAGGCCATTTAGCCACGATGGCTGGTGTCAACAAATTCTTAATATAAATATCCGAATTAGTACCATTGGTCACCGAATTAAATAAATAATCAATGATTGTTGATACTTCTTCTCCAGTACCATAAATCAAATCATTATTATTTTCAAACACTGATTGAGGACCTCCATGTTTAGCAACAAGTTTATTGATTTTGAATAGTTTTTTAAACCACATATCATAATAATATCGATATCCCCAAGGACCAGCGAATTTCAAGAGTCTAGGGATAAAAGGAGCTTTCCAATACCATTCATCCATTTGTTTCTTTGCTAAGATGGGGAGTCTTGTTAAGAATTTGTATGAGGTGGTATCTAATGATGGTTTCATCTCTCCAGCTTCGATGGTATCATTAGTAACGGCATGAACATGACGTTCAACCCCTACTGGACTTAATAAGATAAGATTATCCAATTTAGATGGATATCTAACCCCATAACTTCCACTCCAATACCCTCCATATGAATGACCAATGAGGAAATCGATTTTTTCTAATCCACTACCTTTTCTCCAATTATCAATCGCCAGGGTATAAAATTGTTCCAAATCCTTAACAATGGGAGTAAAATATTGTTGATAATGTTTAAACTTGATTGGATCCACCAGATAGCCTTTAATGAGTTTATAATACTTATTATAAAGCTTAGTTGGGTCAGTAGGTTGATTTGGATCATCTAAATGGATATCAACACATGGATTAATATTCCATCGATTAACATGATTATTTTTCACCTTGGGATTAGATGAAAGTCCAAAGGTGATATTATCAAGGAAATGAACCACATAGTTATCATTTAATCCTTTTAATCGATTGATTAATTGAAAGTTCCGGGCGAAGCATCCGAGAGATGCCCCATAACCATGAACAAATACCACATGTTTGGTAGGAGCATCGGGATTATTAATCACTGAGAAATTGATTTCATTAATCCATTGTCCTTCTCCAATATCCACCTTCTTATTACCTTTAATGATTCCGGCATTTTCGGCATGAGCCTCCGGAAGCATCAAGTCCACCAATTGTGATTGTAATTGTTGTAATCGATCCCGTTGTAACAGCTTCTTCCATCTTTGCCATGCTACCAGTAATGGCAATTGCTTAAAAAGCACCCTAGGAGGTTTATATGATGGTGGTAGCTTAAACCCTGGTTTAGTCAATACTATACTAGTGGGTCTCATCGGTGCGATTTAGGCCCGTTGGTGCGAATGAAAATACAAACTATTATCAAGAAAAAAAAACCGTTTTATTCGGAGTTCGGAGATCATCCGCGGTTAATTTTTGTGGGGGTGTACCAAATTACCGGCGGGGCATCCGATCAACCAATGACTACACGTTGTTATTATTTCCCTACATCTCCGAGGATAGAAGGTGTTGTTGATGACTAACAAACCATAACCCATTCACCCATACCACCCATACCATCGCCGAGATGATGTTATTACTATAATGGTGCCATAACCACCCTCCTGCCATCTTCACCATTCGAAGGGTCTTAATCCCCATAGATACAACCTCAACCACCGAGCCAACCCCCAAGATAATCATCGCCAAAATCATCACCGTCCATACCATCGATACAATCATCGTGGTAGACACCAGTCGTGTCTCCGTCTCAGCATCTCGAATCAAAATCCCTACATGCTCCTTCAATATCATCCCCTGGACTTGTCTAGTGGATAACCCCGCCCGCAACGTAAACTGTTTCTCTATTAATTGATGATAGATATGGGTATAGCGATGGTCATCCTTTATTGCAATTAAAAACGAGCCAATGTCCACTCCAGATTCCAATTGGTCGACAATCCATTCAATGACATTAATGGGTAATTGATAAAGCATCTGGCATTAACTAAACGACATCCACCCCTCCTTATTAACCCAATAATGATACCATACTCAAAGTTACATCACATTACCATGCTTCTTGTCGCTAAATGGTGATTAACGTTTCTGGGTTGGTTCTTGATACTCGGTTCAATAACCCTGTATACGATAACGTGATCCCCATCATCAAATTACCAATATTGATTATCGCCGTTTGAATCATCTTGAGGTATAACTTGGTCAAGTGATATCCAAATAATATCACTGTACCCATGGGAACAATCATCACCGCTACCAATACTGAATAAATGGCATATACTCGACTTGGATTTGCCAGGGGAGGCGACGACATCGTCTTCATTAATGATATGATGGCAATTATCATCAATTAATAGCCACCATGTCAATCAATGTAAGTTGACGTGGTATCTACTAAGTTACTACACATAAAACTCAGACTATACTTTTTTTTGTTCAATTGATAGGGGACACCTGACTATGACCCACATTTGTAAAATCTTTTTCTCTATTCGTAACATGCAATTAAAAGTTAATGGCGGGCTTGTCATCCTTGACCTTATCAATCTTAGCCCCAAACGATGCCACACACTTAGCCATAGTTGGCGAAGACCGGGAAATAACGTCAGTAAAGTAGAAGTTTTGGATGGGGTTGGCCAAGGGAGCACCATTGATGGTAGCTTGCTTAGAAGCCAATTGAGCAAACCCAGTCTTTGCAATTTCTTGAGAAGTGGGTTCAATGACATCATACCGAACCAAATGAGGGGCAACTTCACCCAATCTGTTTCTCACCGAGATGAGGTCATCATAAGGCAACTTGGCGTTCAAGTATTCGGAAACGGCTCTGATGATCTTCCAATCTTCCCGAGCGGAACCAGGAGAGTTGGTAGCAGCTCTAGTAGATTGAGTCCGACCTTCAGTGTTGACGTAGGTGGCATTCTTTTCTGTGTAGGCGGCCCCAGGTAAGATGACATCGGCGTACAGGGCACCAACATCCCCATGATGACCTTGGTAAACGACAAAAGCATCCTTAGGAATGTCTTCGGGCTTAACTTCATCGGCACCCAACAAGTAGATGAACTTGGCTTGGGTGTTAGCAACTTCAGGAGAGTAAACCTTGAAACCAATATCCAAAGCACCAGCCCGAGCAGCATCTCTTTGCAACACGTTAACCCCGTTCCATTCAGCAGTGTTGAAGTTGGCGTTCTTGTTAGCAAAGTCACCCACCAATTGGTAGATGGCATCGGCATCACCAGAGTCGGCAACCCCAGACCCAACAATGATCAAAGGCTTGGTGGCTTCACCGAGCTTCTTACCAACTTCACCCGCCAAAGCGGCCTTCAAGTCATTGGCGTTAGTCCCGAGATGACCCAAGTCAAAAGTAGATTCGAATTCTTGACCAACGTGGTGAACTTCAAGGTTAGATCTCAACCAAACCTTTCTAATCCGGGCGTTAAGCACCGAAGCTTCGTGTCTGGGGTTGGTACCAACAAGGAGGATTTGATCGGCATCTTCAATCCCTTCAATGGTGGAGTTGAAGGTGTAGTTGGACCGGAAATCGGCATCACCGGCGACGGCAACATCAGTGGTGGTGTTTTCCGACCCCAACTTGTTGACCAAGTCCTTCAAAGCAACCATGGATTCGGCATCGGCCAAAGCCCCGGTAATGGCCTTGAGTTGGTTCCCTTGAGGGTTAACCTTGGCGTAAGCAGCAGCCAAAGTGGACAAGGCTTCATCCCAAGTAGCAACTTCGAACTTGTCACCGTTCTTGATCAAGGGGGTGGTCAATCTTTGGGTTTTAAGACCATCACAGGCAAATCTCGACTTATCGGAGATCCATTCTTCATTAATGTCATCATTCAACCGAGGCAACACTCTCATCACTTCGATACCTCTGGTGTCGACTCTAACGTTGGAACCAAGGGCATCCATGACATCAATGGTTTCGGTTCTCTTCAATTCCCAAGGTCTAGCCCGGAAAGCATAAGGCTTGGAAGTCAAGGCCCCGACGGGACACAAATCAATGATGTTACCCGATAATTCCGAGTTGACGTTCCGTTCGACGTAGGTACCAATTTGCATGTCGTTACCTCTACCGGCGGTACCAAATTCAGGAGCCCCGGCGACATCATTCAAGAACCGGACACACCGAGTACAGTGAATACATCTGTTCATCAGAGTCTTTACCAAGGGACCGATGGCCTTGTTTTCCACCGCTCTCTTCCCGGCAACTTCATGGAACCGACCTCTATCGGACCCATACCGTTGTGATTGTTCTTGCAAGTCACATTCCCCCCCTTGATCACAAACGGGACAATCCAAGGGATGGTTTTGCAATAACATTTCCGTGACCCCTTCCTTGGCCTTTTTAATCCGTTCCGATTGGGTATGAACAACCATACCATTTTGAACGGGCATCCCACACAGGGCAATCAACTTGGGCATTCTTTCGACGTCAACAAGACACATCCGACAGTTACCAGCAATAGCTAACTTATCATGGTAACAGTACCGAGGAATTTGCACCCCAGCCAATTGGGCAGCTTGAATGATGGACAGTCCGGCTTCCACCATGACCTTTTTCCCATCAATGGTGACCTCAACTTCGGCCAACCGGACGCCGGTGGTTGACAACAACCGACGGGCACTTCTAAGTTGTCTGATCATATTTGGTGGTTCTATGCCAATAGATCGTTTGTTAGTGAAAGGTTGGATGAAAAAAAATTGGCCTGCATGGGACCAGTGCGTGACATTGGCAGGGAAATGATTGGTCGAGTAGGAGACGCCTAACACCAGATTTGAGTGCGATGAAAGAGCACCAGATTTGAGTGCGATAAAGAGCACCAGATTTGAGTGCGATAAAAAATCATCATGATATAGTGGTGTGGGGGGTTAGGGGTTTTTTGTAGGGGTTTACTTTAGTCAATGTGGGGATGGGGTGG
>JAJMLP010000107.1:0-28099 GCA_030569815.1 Diutina ranongensis (nom. inval.)
GGCACCTCCCCCCCCTCCCCACCACCACCATCAATTGACCCGTGACCATGACTTCGAGATATAGAGTGGAATACCTGTTAAAACAACATCGACGTGATTATTTTATTGAGTTTATCAAAGGGCTCCTAGCAGTGCCGTTTGTCCTCCATGGGGATATGAATCGAATTGCCGATGACGGCAAGGAGTTGTCCGATCCCCAGTTTTATCAACGAGTTCATACGGTTGAAGATAAGATTACTAATGATTGTCGTCAACGATATGTTGAGATCTTTCGGGATATCGAGCGGTTAGTGGACCAGGCGATTGATATTGAAAACAATAATAAAAAATATGGTACCCAAGTGCAACTGAGGTTACGGAAGTTGGTACCCCTGATTGGTGAGTTTCATACTCGGTTACCACTTGTTGAAGCATTTATGATTGAGGATGAAAAACGGGGGATTTCCAAACGTCGGTTAGTGCTGCCTCTGTTTAATGATATTCGGATCATTTTAAATACTGCTCAAGTGTTGGCATTGGCTCGAGTTTATCATAGTGAAGATAATCATCAACTTAAATTGGTGACATTTGATGGGGATGTCACCTTATATGAAGATGGTAAATCACTTGAAGCTGATGATGCCGTGGTACCTCGATTGATTGAATTACTTAAACGGAATTTCTTTGTTGCCGTAGTCACTGCTGCTGGGTATCCTAAACAACTGGGGGCAATCAAATATTATGAACGACTCAAGGGGTTGATTGATGAGATCAATTCACCATCATGTGAATTGAGTGAAAGTCAAAAGGAAAACCTTCTCATCATGGGGGCAGAATCAAACTATCTCTTTCGCTTTGATTCCAAGTTGAAGACCTTCCGCTATATCGAACTGGTGGATTGGTTTCTTCCGGCGATGAAACAATGGGATAAGAATAAGTTGGATGAGATCATGGATATTTCCGAAAAGCATTTAATTCATTTACAAAAAACCTTTGGCCTTACTGAAAATACTACCATCATTAGAAAGGCCCGGTCGGTTGGGATCATTCCTAATCCTGGTTACCAAATCTTAAGAGAACTGTTGGAAGAAATGGTATTACTGTGTTCTCATATCTTGGCCAATTTTGATTTAGGACCTCTGGGGCCGACATTAAAGATTGCTGGTAATACCAATGATCCTGAAGTGAAAAAGGATGAGATTCGAGTGTGTGCATTTAATGGAGGTCAAGATGTCTGGGTAGATATCGGTGATAAATCCATTGGTGTTGAAGCTCTTCAACGGTATTTGTGTCAAGATGAAACCATTCAACATTTATGCCCCATCACCAAGGGAGAATCACTTCATATTGGTGATCAATTCGCCCTGGTGGGTTCAAACGACTTTAAGGCAAGATTAAGTGCATGTACCGCCTGGATTGCCCTGCCCCGGGAAACAGTGGCGGTATTGGATGAGTTATTTCTCTTTTTAGATAAAGAATGTCGTGGAGATGGCGATGATTCAACAAAGACTAAGTAGTAATTAATGATTAATCTGTATGTGATCCAGAGTCAAATGCTTCGATACTGATTATTGAATCCTGGTAAAAGAGGTGAGGGATGAAAAAAAAAAAATTAAAACTTAAATATTGTAAATATTTACAAAAACCTTAATTATCATCAACGCACTGAAAGCCGCACGACTGATCTATCTCAATACCATACCACCCCTACCTCGTTCGATCCCCAACCAATCCCCAACCAACCACCCTGGTAATGAAAGTGGAAGTCATTGATTATCACGCAGTAACCACCTGGCACTGGAATCTAGGTGAAGCTAGTGATAATGGTGATGATCTATGTGGTATTTGTCGGGTAGCATTCGATGGCACCTGTCCCAATTGTAAATACCCAGGAACTCAATGCCCAATTGTCCTAGGAAGTAAATGCCCTCATAACTTCCATATGCATTGTATTTTAAAGTGGTTAGAACAGGATCTGAGTCGGGGGCTCTGTCCCATGTGTCGTCAGATCTTTACCTATGATATTGGTGTGTTAGGGGAGATGCCTCAATTATCAAAGTTGATTGATGATCATGCTACCATGAGAGATCGACAAGTGGAAGAGGATGAATATGAACAATTTAATGGGTGACACCCAAATGAGGTGATGGTGATGGTGATGCCATTGATGATGATGAGGGTCGCGCCCGCGTCCACCAATCAGTATGTTGATCGCCAGAGTTTGGGGTCGCCCCAATGTATGGACTCCGATTACCACACTTAATCGGGGATTACACCAATGTTCAAGATTATGGCAACAACAACAACAACACCAACAACCTCCACTGACCGTTCGGTATGTGCTGCCCCCAGTGCCAGTGGTGTCGCCAATGTCAAAGCTTACTCCCGAACAAATCAATCCGAAATTGTTTGTTTCAAGTGATCCAGAAAGAGCAGCTCAGGTTCTGCAAGCTCGACTGAAGTTTACCCTGGAAGAATTGGAAGCAGCTCGGCTTGTTCGATTGGCTAAATTGGGATGGGTGGGCAAACTCCCTGAAAAATGGATTCCATTTGCCGAATTACTGAGAGTTGAAAAGCCAGTGGGGACGTTATTATTATTATTACCATGTTTCTGGGGGATTACCATGGCTGCCTATGGCATTGTTGCTCCATTTCTCGTTACGTTGAAGGCGATTGTCCTCTTTTCCATTGGTGCTCTTATTATGAGAGGTGCTGGATGTACCATTAATGATATTTGGGATCGTAAATTGGATAATCAAGTATCCAGAACCATGGAACGGCCAATTGCTCTGGGGAGAGTGCTGGTACCTCAAGCTACTACTTGGATGGTAGCTCAAGGGTTAATGGGGTTAGTGGTATTATTATTATTACCTCAAGCATGCTTTTGGGTTGGAGCAGCATCATTACCATTTGTCGCTGCTTATCCTTTATTTAAACGGTTCACTTATTACCCTCAATTTGTCCTTCTGATTTGTTTCTCCTGGGGGGTAATGTTAGGTTATCCTGCCGTTGGTGCTGCTATTAATTGGTGGGTTTGTGCCCCAATGTTTATTGCCAATTGGATCTGGTGTTTGGTCTATGATACCATTTATGCTCATCAAGATAAGAAGTATGATGTTCATGCTGGGATTAAACTGACGGCCTTAGCATGGGGGGATAAAACCAAACCCATTCTTACTGGATTATCGGTGGCTCAAGCAGGGTTATATACTTTTGCTGGGGTGATGAATGGTATGGGGCCAGGGTTCTACTCGGCCGCCGCTTGGGGGTTTTATCGGATTTTTACCATGATTAAGAAAGTTGATTTGGATAATGAGGCGAGTTGTTGGAACGCATTTACTCTGAACATTAAGACGGGATGGATCTTTTGGTTTGGTATTCTTATTGACTATTTGATGTTATTAGCTGGGTGGTTATAGGGGGAAAACATCAGTGCATCGATCGATGCATACTTTCCAATCAAATGCATCGATCGATCGATTGTAAATACACGAGTCATATTCTTTTAATCATCATATGCTCAGTCGGCTTCGGACAACCGGACCGACGTTTATTTCTCACAATGTTTTTTTTTTTTTCAGTCACCTTTCGGGTAGACGGAATTTTTTCTACAATTAGGAGTCATTGGATAATTTTCACGATAAGCAAGCAAAGGTGAAAAATTTTTTTTTATAGGAAGAGCAACTTTTTGCAAGGAAAATAATTTTTGTTTCGACACTTTTCCTATCAACGTTATACTGTAGATGGAGTAGATCCAATGACATCATCATCGAATCAATAAGAATGATTCCATTCACCGTCATTACCCCAGCAATCCGGAATCATGCTTAAAACGGTAATGCCGAAACTCGCAATGACGTCATTAGTCAATATTGGTAATCATTAACCTGGGGGACACATCCTGTGGTCCGGGGCAACGGATAAAGGGATAGATGGCACGATTAATAGGAATGGCCCAACTACCAACGAAACCCCCTGTAGACACCATCATCGTTGCTACCCCTAAATCTAGGCCATCTATACCCTTGAGGGATTGTATCTACGGGGGTATATCTCCCTCTAGTTTATATGTCCGCTTCTCTAGGTCATGACTAATTAATCGTGTGTCATTTTCAGCCATGCTGATAAAAATCAATGGGGAAAAATCATTGGCTAATGAGATCCGTCCTGCAGATAACCAGTTTTCATGATTTCCACGGATAATTTTGAAGAAACCTAATAAAAAAATGATATGATTAGAATGAGAATTTTCCAAAGAATACCATTGAATAGAATTAATTCGTGTTTTATGGGGGTTTACCCCTAAAATCATCATCTCCCGGTATCGGGTAATTAAAACCCCGCATGTGAAATTCTGCAAGTACCCTCGGGAATTTGACAAAACATGCTGATGACTCAAAGTCCTCCTTGGATCCGATAACCCGGGGTAAACGTTAAAAAATCATGCGTATAAATATGGGGTCCCCCCCCCCCCACATTTTTTTCATTCACTACAAACAACAACAACAACAACAAACAATCCAATACAATGTCTCCCGTCCTCAGAATCTCGTCTTACTCCAAGGTTGCCGCCAGATGTTGGGTCCCCATTAAGCCCAATACTGTGGCTAGACCCATTGTTAGACAATTTTCCAACCAAAGAGCGATCTTTGCTTGTGAAGGCCAATTAGTTTCCAATGACAATATTTACAATGTTTCTGCTACTGAACATGATGATGCTCCATTTGAACCCACTGTTTCTTCTTCGGAAGATATTCATACCGCTGCTCCCGTTAACAAGGCTTAGATTAGTTTGAGTTTGGGGTTATGATTGACGATTAGCATCTTCCTGGCATGCCGGGATTTTATTTCTATTTATTACTATTTAACGAATTGATGAACATTTAACAAAGTGTAGGTATTATACCAATAATATCAGTAATACCATTTTATACCGGTGATGACTATATACAGGAACACACCAACGGCTATGAATATGAGATATAGGAGATATGAATAAGTGCATTACACTAGTGGTAGTATTTGGACGTGCTTGTACTTACGACTATATACAGGCAGGACACACTCTATATGAAGAGACAGACAACCAGAGGCACCTTTAGAGGGGTATGGAAGTTACCGTCCCTAGTTATAATTATAATCACTAATGGTAAATGATACCTTACCATCTAATGATAATGGTGGTGGACGGAGTTAGGTTTTATTACCTTAAACGGTGGTACCAATTGTATGCCTCACCAGCACCAGAGATGAAGAACCACTTGTCGACGGACTTCTTCACCGTTGATCAACTTTTGCCCAGCTTCAGAACATTCAGAAATCACTTCAGCGTACTTCTTATTCTTACATTCACTGGCAACCTTTTCCCCAATTTCACAAACATCTAAACGATCATTGTCCCCCTTAGCCTTGGTTTCAGGGTGGGCAACGTTAGGGTCTTCCCAAGTTTGAGGGAAAGCACCATAGTTATGAATGTAACCATGGTGAGGGAAACAGTTTCTAACAAATCTAAGCTTTCCCTTTTTGGTATCTTTGGTTAGCCTTGATATCCTTTGAGATTTCCAACTTGGCGTTAGTCCTATCATTAGCCCAAATTGAAGGTGGATCACCACTCTAATAACTTGGATATATCCCCTCTCAGATTCATTATCTTCTTCTTCCTCTCTTCATCAATCTCCTTACCCATCAACTTCTTATTAACCTTTGGACACATCGTCAGTAATGTACATACATCACATAATGGTGCCTTGGGTAAACATACCGTCTGACCAAACCCCACCACCAATGGATTAATTTCCTTCCAATATTCTTTAGGTACAAATTGTTGTAATTGTTTCCTTGTAGCTTCAGGAGTGGTAGTTTTGACCCATTTCAAATTATTAGCTATTCGATGAAGATGAACATCAACCCCAATCCCCAGGGTAATCCCCCATGCCACTTGTAATAATAAATATCCCATCTTTGGTCCTACTCCAGGTAAAGCAACAATTTCTCCAATCAGCTTTGGAATGTCCCCTCCATGATTGGCTTGAAGGATATCGGCAGCCTTTTTCAAATAACTTGATTTTCGATTATGAAACCCCACTTTATTAATTAATCCATCAATTTCTTTTTCATTAGATCCAATGATGGCTTCAAGGGATAACCCCCCTTTAAAATGATGATGCATGGCTTCAACAGCAGCATGGGTCACTTCATCCTTTGTTTGAGATGAGAGCATCAATGATACCAATAATTGGAAACGAAACATTCGTGGGGTCATATTGGGGTCAATGGCAAGGGGGATCCGTTCACATCCAATGATATCCACTGGTGCCACCACTTTATTCCGAATATCAACAATGGCATTATAACTATCAATAAACTGAGATGGGAACTCCACACGGGGCTTCAATTGCATTGGGGTAAACCCACCACCATCATTGGTCACCTCTATTGATGGCTCTTGCTTTATCTGGGGATCCCCCGGTTGGTCCATGATGCGTGATCCCCCCCTAATGCCTCGGTTAATGTGACTAAGGATAGATGAATGCGGGATGAATATATCCTTGGATAAAAGGATGAATTACCCAAAAACGTAAGTGAGCACCCTCGTAATTAGGTGTTTGGGGGAGATAATCCGAGGGGGGTCGGATTTGCCAAAATTGGTAGCATGTCACATGTTGAGTCATCCGGATCAAAGGAAGTACCTCGATGGGAAGCAAAAAAAAAAAAGTCACATGATATAAACCTCACCATACCCCAGACTTGATGCCGATTCCGCACCGGCAGAATCACTCCTCCTACCCTTGACCTCGTCGTCGATGAAGAAGATCCTAACGAATAAGAAGACCATCACCGCCGATGGTGCTAACCAACGGGTGGCACAAGCCTGTGATCGGTGTCGGGCGAAAAAGACTAAATGTGATGGGAAAAACCCGTGTACCCCGTGTATGACGGTGGGGATTGAATGTATCGTTAGTGATAAGCTCCTGCGACGAGCTTTCCCTAAGGGATATACCGAAACTTTGGAAGAGCGGATCCGACAATTGGAAGCGGAGAATAAAAAGTTACTGACGATGATTGATCTCCGAGATGAACAGTTGGAAATGTCAGTCCCCGGAGTTAATGATCACCAACAGGAATCAATAGCTACTCCGGGGTCAAATAGCCCCCGATTAACTCAAAATAACCTTCATCGTCATAATGATGAACAATCGGAGTGTGCTTGTGGTTGTGATAACCCTCTTGCTCATCAGAGGCCAGTACTGTTGGCAGGACTGGTATATGAACCTCCTTCAAGTATTGCCGGGTCTATAACTGGTCTGCTTCATGATTTCCACGTTTCTGATGATGCTGATGACTTTGATATCGCCCCTCAAGCATTTGCCGCCGCTACCGCCATTGCTAAGATGATGAAGCATGAAAATAAAGAACAACAATTGACTCAACAATTGACTCAATTGGTAGCCATCCTGAGTCCCCGACTGACGGAGGAAACGCTATTTATTCCTCAATTATTGGCCCGAATCTGTCAACAATATGGTTACTCGCTGAAACCAGCGGTATTAACCGCTAATTGTCTTGCTCTGCTTAAAAGTCTAACTCAAGCTCATCCTCAAGACCCTGGATCCACTTCATTGATTATGAATCGGGACTGTATCCGCTTAGATGATGTCGAACTGGTCAAGTTCATCTATGGACTTAAATTACCCCCAAAGATCGACCTCGATCGCCTTCTTACCATCTATTTTCAAGAGTGGCACTTGCCTCTTGTTAATCAAGCCAAGTTCTTCAATTATTATGGTGTTTTGACCACCATACTTGAAAGCGGAAGGTTCCCACAAGGGTATACCCCGAATAACATGTTTGATTCATTAGAAAAGTTTGGTGCTATCCTTGTAATTGTCGTTGCTTTAGCACTGATGCTGACCCGATCAAATACCGAAGCCATCCATCATTATGATCACCTTATTCGGGAGTTTATCAAGCCAAACTGTATCATCACTACTCATTGTACAATGCTGTCGCTTACTATCTTAGCTCTTGCCCTTGAATATTGTTTGGTGGTTGGAGATATCTCTACCTGTTATGAACTTCGAGGTAGAGTCATCACCATGGCTCAACAATTGAGATTACATCGGTGTCCAGCAGCAGTGTTGGGAATCACTGGTGATGCTGGTGATAGTATGCAAGCAGAAAGACGGATCCTCTTTTGGTGTATCTACTGTTTGGACGTTTATGCTTCACTTAATCTTGGGGTACCTAGATTACTAAAAGATTTCGAGATTGAATGTGCCATGCCATTTACCAATAATGATGAACATAATAACGTCAATATCTTGGTAATTAACAATACGAGATTACCCATCGTCGGGAAGGTGTCTAAAGTTGCCCATGCATTGATGCTGTATTGTAAAGTATTAGGGGCGATTTTGGATCTGATCTTTAGTCGATATGATGCTGGAGAAACTCAAGAACGAGCGATTGAACGGGATCGAGTATTGGAGCTGTGGCGTCGAGATTTACCTCCCGATCTTCGATTTGATGTCGATATAAATGGCTTTTCAGTAAAAGATCTGGGAGAAGCCCCAATCGCCGAAACTATATGGAGACAATACCTGAAACCCCAATTAACCCTTATCTTTGTCTATTTCCACGCAAAGATTCTTATTTATTTACCCATATTATCTCGATATGGTAACCATCATAACGTCGGCCTTTCGGAAAAGGAAAAGCTTTACAAGGCGAATATGGGATTAGCCAGTGTGCTGCTGCTGGGTCTGATGGTTCAACAATCACTGATCCAAATTCTTGAGGTATTAAAGAGTATTCTGATGAATACTACCCTGACGATCTTATCATTACCTCTTAATATCGCTCAAGAACAAGCGAGATTTGCATTAATGGTCGCCAAAGGATCATTAGAATATACCAAGGGAGGACCGCTTTATGATAACGCTAAGCGGCTCTTGTTGGAAACCCTCACCGGACTTTCTCATGACCAGAAACTGGCAATCCCGGGGACGTTGACGGCAGAAGCCCTCAAGTTTTTGGAATTACTGATTCTCTCCATCATCGGTATCAATTTAAATAAGATGAAAAAGAGAGTGGTCACCACCACCAAACTGCAAGCCCAAACCGCCAGAGAATCGGTGAATCAAATGGCGGCGCTGACGCCATATCCCGAATTTAACAATACCCCGATAAAAACTGAATTTGACGATATCGATGCCATTCTTAATTTCGACCCTTATAAGCTCCAACAAACCACCACCTATCGCAATAATGGGTTTATGAATGCCGAATTCGCCGCCGACGGGTCGTTTGGGTTGGTGCCGCTTTTAGATATTGGTGGTGACCACCATGATGGTCAAGAATATCCTCCGCTATGGTAGATGTATCAATGACTTTCGACGATATAGATGAGTAATGCATGACGATTATATGGTTTAAACTAGTCCGGCTCCGAATAGGTTAATTCTCGTTTCGGCTCCGAACATGATAACTCCGAAAACGACCCCGATGCGGGGGACCCTAACAAATTGACACTTTGAAATGGTCGCATACCGGTGATCGGATCCGATCGAAATTACCATATATATAAACCACCCATTCCAAGGTTATATCATCATGTCTACCTTTTCCAAATCGAATTTCCAATCAGGAGCTTATGCTCAATTCCGTCCTCATTACCCCAAATCATTCTATACCCTCCTCGGCTCCTACATTAACCAAAAGACCCCAATCCCGGTGAATAAAACCGTTGACATTGGTTGTGGCACTGGAGTGGCCCTGTACCCCCTCCTTGACATTAGTAAAAAGGTTATTGGTGTTGATTTATCCCAAAAAATGATCGATACTGCCAATAGCCTCAAAAGTCAACTTCCTCAATCTCAACAAGAGAGAATATCGTTTATTACTAATGATGCTGGTAATTGGCAAGATCACCTGGTTAATTTGATCACGGTGGCTCAAGCTCTCCATTGGTTTGATATCGACAAGTTCTTTCAACAATGTTATCAGGCATTAGCTGAAAATGGTGTGGTTGGGTATTTTTACTATGTCGATCCTGTAATCAAGGGAATCGACCATTCCAAGGAAGCAATGATACTATATAATCAATATGTCTATGGTGATGATACCATGGGCCCATATTGGGAACAACCAGGGAGATCAATCCTTCAATCGATGTGTAAAGATATTAACGCCGCCATTCCTCAAGATAAGTTTGGTAACATCCAAATTCAGGTGTTTGAAGCAGATAAACGAAAAGCTAATGATAATGACTTGTTAATGGTCCGTGAAGGGGTCACCATTAATGATTATTTCGATTATATCAAGACTTATTCTGGATATCATAATTATGATGAAGCTACGGGGAAAGGTGAAGAATTACTTAGACGATTCCGGAGGGACTTGAATGAATTAGGTATTGATGATGATACCAACTTTGATTTAGTATGGAATAGTGGGTATACGTTGATGACGAGATTATGATGCACCGATGTTTGTACTGTTATATACACTCCAGGTGTCAAACCTCAATAGGCCATTGTGTCGTTGATGCACCGATGTTTGGCCTCTTATATACACTCCATCATACCTCACCTCTCACTAGATAATCAGTCAACGTCACCAAATCGTCGATGATTTTCAAAGTAATCATTCGATTCCTTTGGGGGTCATTCTTCATATGGGTATTATTAACCACGGTGATTCCCCAATTGCTTATTAAGAAATTACCAAACCCTCTACAGAGTGATTTTTCATCGCAACTCCTGCCAGAGATATTGGAGAATTCCCACGTGGTATACGTTATTGCTCATCCCGATGATGAAGTGATGTTCTTTGCTCCCCTGATTCTTGAATTGGCTAAGCCATTTCATCATAATACTCTTGATATCATTTGTTTTAGTGATGGTGATGCCGATGGTCTTGGTGAGGTTAGAAGAGGGGAATTACATCGACTGGCAAAGATGTTAGGCATTGATAATGTCAATATTCTTGATTATGAAGATGGTATGAATATCACTTGGGATTCAGGACAAATCGCCGCTCTGTTAAAGAAGTTGGTACCTCGAGGCGCTACCGTGATTACTTTTGATAATCAAGGAGTAAGTGGACATCCTAACCATATTAGTATTTATCATGGAACGGTCAAGTTTGCTAAGAGTCACCCTCATCCGGTGTATAAGCTTAAATCGCTTCATTTCATCGAGAAATACAGTTTTACGTTATTAACCTCGATTGAGATTTTTTTCAATTATTTAACTCGATTGGTTAATCAATTATTCCGGGTCAATTTGAATATTTCCTTTTATCCGGCAAAGACGCTGGAGATGAGGTTTTATTCCGATTTAAATATGATGTCGGCGGCGTTTGGGGCGATGATGTATGGTCATTATTCACAAATGGTGTGGTTTAGGTATGGATGGTTATTGTTTAGTCGCTATTTGACATTTAACCATATTATTAAGGTTTAGGAGGTATATAGATAACATAACGACAGTCCACATGAAGACATCGAACCCTTAGGACGGTTCCAACTGCCGGGACATCTATTAGATGGAGATACTTGTCAACTGTTCATTGAAACGGTTAAACTGATAGATATATTACCAAGAAGTGACATCATTTGGTGGTTAAGGTTCCTGAAGGTGTATACTTTATTCTTAGAGATCTTATAAGGTTATTGCCCATGAATAGAACAACTGGATGAATGTTAAACTGTTGGCCATTATCTGGGGGGGCAGCAATTGACTCGTTGAACCCTCAGATTTGGGTTATCAATCTAAGGTGATGAAGATTCCTAGCCGTGACATAATGATGGTATCACCCAAGTCCATCAAGGTAGCATGGCTATGAATCATAATCGTCAAGGATTAGGTATAAACGGGATTATGGGATTATGAGTCAGTCCCAATTCAAAGATACGTGAAAGGTTTTCGAAAAGGATAACCCTAATGACCATCGCAAAGGTCGACCCTTATTACCTCTGGAACACCTGGTGATTGCTGATTATACCCTTTGGAGGTGACTTCGATAATGTCGAGGAAATGGCCAAAGATTCCACTTGCCTATGAAGTTATCCACAAGTATAAACTATTTGATCATTTTGAAAACGTGTGGAATGTTAATAACGTCATAGACGAACCCAATGGCTACTACGGGGATCCACATATTATCCCGTTCTGAGGTCGTTCTGATGACCGTTCTGACCCAGAGTCGGTGATTTAGTGGGGTCAGATGATGAGGGAGAGTGACGCCGACAAAGTCATCACCGACCTAGTCGAATGTACTCGAGTACCAATGGTGGTATCAACTCCAAAATCATCAATTTAGTCGTCACTTTGGTGATACCACTTGACATGGGATATCTAGACAGATAATCAACAGCAAGGACCCTTATTAACATGGTGGGTTGTTTCAATTACTAAACTTTGGTATCCAGCGACACTTATTCTGTATACCTTTTGCAGAGTATCGAAGGTATGGTTGGTACAGTTTGCTAACATGATTGCTACCACCAAATCTGTCAAGGAAGAAGAAACAGCCTCGATGATCATTGATCATGTATTCTACTAGTTTGAAACTCTACCTTTGTTCCACCATTGATGTTAAATACCCTCGCCATCAATTCCAATTTCTTCCAATTGGCTTCTTCATCAGCATACTGTTATATACTACTTCTACCAACCATCTGAGAACCAATGGCATGGCGGAAACAATCCATGATACTATAGTTGAAATTGTAAACGCTACTACCGACAGATTTGGCATGTTGACAGTGGTACCAAGGATATTACAACACTACCGTATGGTACTCATCCACTAGTGATTATCACAATCGGAATATGGCCATGGATTCGGGTATAGGCGGAATCTCCAACCCCAGTAATAGCTCACTACTTAAACCTATATCCAACAATTAAGCAACTATTATACCCCTCTACCCTGATCGTACATTATCGTGTGGGTCGTGGCCACCGTCGTAACCGATATCACCAATAATCTTAATATAAATATCTATAACCATACCCATGAACATGCCTCCCCCAAAATCAACATGCCCTATGAGTTAGTAGCTAAAAACATCGTCAACTTATTACATTCAATCAACCCTTTACCTGATACTAGGAAACATGAAATGGTGGTATACCTTTGTTGGAAATTAAAAGAAGTGGCCGAGTTACCTCTTTATCATGATGGGACCAATAATGTCTTTGCCCAAGAAGAAGAGTTAATGATGAAGATTAAACCAATTATGAATCATTTATATGATGGGGCCAAGAATCGAGATCTTGAAATCTCCATTGTTTTTGATGGGGTTGAGAGTCTAAGATTAATGAATGATAACTTTGATGAAGATTGGGGTTAGTTTGGGGTTAGTCGAGGGATTGGGGTTAGTTGGGGATTGGTGTTAGTATCGAGGTATTTGGGGTTGGTTGGGGATTGGTGTTAGTATCGAGGTATTTGGGGTTGGTTGGGGTTTGGTTGTATGACAATATCATGTCTATTATTAATTAATGTAGTTATGTAACTCAATGTCCTCACCATTTATGGCCTACCTTGATGGCCATGAATATAACAGTAATGGTACCATGACTATTACATTAAACAACTTCAACGATTCTATCATCATCTTCATCTTCATCAACATCAATATCTTCCCCTTCTGGGGCTTCATCCCGTTTCAACATTTGAACTAATCGATCACATAAATCAGCAACATCATCATCATTAACGGCTTTATAAACTTCTTTAATAATGGTGTATACTCCCTTTTCTCTCAAGTATTCCCGACCAGGTCTGGTAGTACATAAAAGAAGTAATGATTCTAAATGAGTACAAATGATTGACGACTCCTTTTCTCTAGTTTTATCCGGAGGTAACAATTGTAACTCATCTGGTAATTCAAACATGTCTTCTTCATCGATTTCTTCCCCACCAGCAAGAGGTAATAAGATATAAGGTAATAAGTTGATATTTTCATCGGTTAATAACTTCATATGTTGATTGGTATCGAATAATGAGTTTTTAATCGTCAGAGCCACCCCTTCCCTTCTAATTTTCAGTTTATTGAATTCAGTAAACACAAGCAATTTTTGAAGGGGAACCACTGAATCATATTGTTGTTCAGTAATAAAGAACAGTCTCCCTTGGGAGAATCTCGAGATATCAGCAAAGAAATAAGCCAAATAATCGAATTCTGCCGCCTTATTTAACGTACGATCATGACCTTTAACAAAACAATCCATTAATCCATCAATGACGGTACCAGCAGGGAATAATTCCAGAGTAGGCATCGTCATATTCAAAATGTTATTAATGGCATCATTTTTGGCGATATTAGTTAATAAGATACACATCAAATCGGCATGAGTATTATTAACATTGGTAATATTAAGACATAACCAATTGACATAATCTTTATCTTCAACGATCAGATCCCGAATAACAATATCATCACATAAGTTTGCTAAGATGGTAAGGGCATCAGTAACCACTTGTTTATCGAATACTTCTTGAGATAACCGTTTAAGGTCTTTAATGGGTTCATAATTATTATTGGCAAATACCGACTTGTATTGACCTTGGGAGAACCCTACCAAGTTATTAACTGCAAGTTGGATGACGGCAGGATTAGGGTTATGAAGGAATTCCACTAATTCCACGAGTTCAGAAGGATTGGAGGACATGGTTGGTGTGGTGGGGTGGTTAAGTTAAGGTAAGGTTTTGAGGGAGATGAGATGCGTTTCCGATGGCGCCGTAGGGGGATGGATAGTTAAATGGTAGGATCATACAAGAAGCTATGATAAAGGGATTATTATGATTAGGATATTCATTGAATGATTAATGGGGGCATTGATATTGATGGATTGATTATGTCGATGGTTTTGTCGATTGATGGGTATGGATGGATGTTTCGGAAATGACCGCATCTCGGTGTCGATTTCACCGGATTGACAAGGGGATTTTTGGTAGGAAATGAGAATAGATGGATAACGGTGGTATTATTAGATTGTTCAGATTATTCTGACTAACATTTGTATGGGAAGTTTTGTTTGGTGTGGACTTGGGAATGAAGTAGACAACATGGTTATAAGTATGGTCATGGGAGGATGATAGATAAGGTAAATATCCCAGGTTAATGGTGGTAACCATGTTATACTCTCTATTTCCATTAAGGGACTTACGGTCCATAGGTTGAGGAAGTATCGTATCTTGACATGATTATAATTGGATACTGATAATCGAATAAGGAGTTACGGTAACACTAAACTGGAGTTAGTGTTAACTGAGTTACCATCAACTGGTATTACCATCCACTGGAGTTACCATCCACTGGAGTTATGTTCACTGGAGTTACTGCCTGGTATATATAACCATTTACTATTGGATTCTTCCTTATATCCTTGTATTACAATGAGCCACAATGACAATGAAGGTACCCCTCGGAAAATTAAAAAGGATCGTTCGGAGATAATGATTATTGGTCCCAGTCAATATCAACTATGATTTGATACTAGAGAGGGTATACACATTATCTATGAGACGTAAGCTATGGCAATTACAGTAGTTGGAGTTGTAGCGTTAAAGACAACTAGTGCCCTCGGCTTACCCCGGATTTCAATGACAATATCAAAAGGGGTAATATTAAGCTATCTAAAGGTATAATGATTCATTTACTTCCTATTATCATGCCATCCTAGTCGATGTTAATAACATCATATGAATTACTACCACTTGTGTGCTAACAAATACCTAACAAAATAGTTAAGCCGTACACGTCCCGTACACTTCCCGTACAACTCCCGTGCGAGAGCCATGAACCTTTGGTATTTATTATATACACTCAATGATGTCACATGATTCGCCGATTCACCATCGGCAATAGTTTCAACCGAGTAATGGCATGGTGTTCCGATTACACACCTGCGGAATTGTATCCCGATCGGGGAATCGGTGAACAAAATATGTAACTACTACGTCATTACCTTATAGGTGTCTTTAACTACTAACCATCTAAAGCTTAGCAAATTGCTTAAACCAACACAATTGATCAGACAACGTCTTATCAGCAGCATACTTAATCACTGGGTTCTTCAAGTCACCTCTACAAGCAAACCCATGTTCGACCCCACCAAACAAATCAACTTGATAACGAACCCCAGTCTTAGCCAATGCTTGTTCAGAAGCAGCTCTAGCTTCAGCAGTAAAGATAGGATCAACTTCAGCACAAGAGAATAACACTGGCTTGGCGATATTGGCGACATCTTCAATAGTAACAAATGAAGGATGAGCAGCGGCACCAGTATCCAATAACCCCCCCTTGACAAGGTTAACCACGACATATTTAGCACCATAACAATACCCAATGGCACCAACAAACTTGGGCTTCAATTCCAGTCTTACCTTGGTCAAAAACCCTTCAACAATGGGAGCAGTAACTTCATAAGGGTGTCTTTCTAACCAAGGCCCCAAATCACCATGAGTAGCAGGAACAGGGTCCCCCTTTAAGATATCAGGAACCAATACCTTATAACCATTACGAGACAATTCATCAGCAATCAACAACGTGTTGTTATACTTGTGTCCATAGATATCGGTGAGGATGACAATAATGTTATCCCCTTGTCCAATTTGGTAGGTATCCAAGCCAAAGAGTTGAGAGTGACTCCCCTTAGGGGTCCCTTCATGGTAGGTCGATTGAATACAACAGGGTCCACACGCAGATGCCATTGTTTAAGAAATTGGAAGATTTGAGTTTCCCCTCTAGGGTTTGATATATATATATATATACTTTTAAATTTCGCCGCAATTGGTTATATGCAGGCGAAACCTCCCCCCCCGTTGTTAATTCCGACACGACATGTTATTAGGAGGACTTAGGAATTGGGGGGTCGGCCATTGAGTTGAGTTTAATATTTATTATGATGATAACTGAGGTATTGGATAACTTAGGGGGGTATTGCTTATTATATGGATATAAATCCAAGTCTCTGGTATAGGAGACGTGTGTATTACTTAATTAGGTAATGGCCACTTTATATCTAGGGGAATGAGATTGACCGACGTGCCGAGTGAATCTACCATTACAAATAATAGCACATGCCAATTAGCCTTTAAATCATCGCTACCATGAAGGAGATGGCTATTCCATTCTAAATTGATAACTTTCCGGAGATTCCGCCATCAACCCCGAAGACCTCTCATGTAAATCCAACCAATTGATATTATTAAACCTTTGATCATGGTTTGAAGCGGTTAAGAACTCATTAACTTTTGATGATAATACCAATACACAAATGGCATCATACCCTCCTGCCCCAGGAACCACTCCTCCAATACATCCAGGAAGACTACAACAATCATCCAAGAGTTTTGTTTGTTCAGGAGGTTCAATGGTAGCTCCAGAACATTTGGTCATTTTCCGAATCCATGTTCTAATCAATTCAATTGATTTAGTTAATGATTGAACATCATAATCATCTCCAGCAGCCAATTGATTCATTAAATCGATATTGGCATGATTTAATTGGGTATACACTTCCAATGCTTCTTCAGGGTGTTGTTTCTTCCATTCATGGACTTGAGATACCAATTTTGGAGTATTACTACCTCCAGCAATATCTCCCATTAATAATCGAAGACTAGGAGGTAATGAGATTGGTTGATGACCAAATTGCCATTTTTCATCAACAATTTGTTTAATCCGCTTAGGATGATTAATAGCATCATCAACAAGGGTGGGATCAAACCGTTGGAATCGAATTGACCCATAAACGGCAGCAGCAACGTCAAATCCCAGACCAATCTTCTTCTGAGCTCGACAATGAGCAATTTGAGCAAGATTATGAATAGTATCAAGGTTTTCCAAGGGTGATTTACCTAATAACGCCGCACATACCACCACCACAAGTCCTGCTGATGATCCAAGCCCTGTCTTTGGTACTTGATGAATTTGAAGATTATTATGCCAATAAAACCGTCGACTACCATCAATTGACGTATGTTGTTCATCACTAGGAGCATGAAACCCTGGATCCAGATAAATGGTCACTTGATAATCTTTAGGAGCTTCTGAAGTATAATTCCATACTGTAGCAATGGTAGCCTCTAAAAACGGGTTAGAATTACCATTGATCGATTCAACAACCCATTGATCACTCCCTTGATAATATTGAACTTGATATTGCCATATCCCTTGTTTAAATTGAGGACTTTTCACCGTCACCGTGGAGTATCCATTTGATGTGGGGGAAGTCGATACCACCAGATGCATACACGATGATAACGCCGTGACATATGAAGGATATTGTGGATCAATGACAAGGTAACCTCCTGCTAAGAGGGCTTTGCCTGGTGCTGAATAAGCGTGCATAACCATGTAAAGGATATGATATGTATATGATTGAATGAAGCGATGAAAGTTGGTTTGAACCTTGTTTATATGCAGGCAGAGGCGCACTCAATAAATCTAGTCTAGGCATTTTTCTTTGGTCGGGTGACGCCGGGGCTCATAATAATGGATCCCCCTCGATGTCATTATCTTTGATACACCTGCAGGTATCTCGCCAGCACCATATGTACAGGACAAATCACGGCGATGGTAAAGCAATGATTATAAATGCTCATCTGGTTGCCAAGAAATAGGGTTTCGGATCGATGACGGGTAGGCTGTGGAGATTACTAAGATAACGTTAAATGACCCGTAGATAGGGGAGGTGGAGGCTATGGTTAAATGGACTACCAGACAGCTAAACCATTAGTTAGGAGGAAGTTAATGGCTAGAGATCACTTGAAATATATATACGATATCTAATCAATGGCTCCCAATCAACCCCTGATTAACTGTCGGGGGTTTAACCCCCGTGGGTCGACGTCGAATGAGGAAATTTTTATTTCTTTGGTCAAAAAAGCAGTCGATGATATTAAATAACTTTAATCTTTCAAATTGACACCACTTGGCCCCGCGCTCACAACCTTTGGAATAAAAACGACATGAAATGAAATAGTATATGTATAATGAATTTAAGGGTACTTTACCATGCTTATTTTATTAATTGGTTTATGGGGGATGATCCCCTTGGCAATGGCCAACGAGACATATCCCTATGTTCTTGAAATTGAAGATACTAAGAAGTTCACTAAGGATAACCCTCGATGCTTAGTGGGCAATGAAGTATGTCCCTATATCTATTCTGTGGATGTTCCTAAGGACTTGGAAGGTAACTTTACCAATTTGAATGGTCGAGGCGCTGATCTAGAACCTAAGGTGACGATAGGTGATCCATTGTTCCCTCAACAATGGCATTTATCTAATAATGAATCATCAAATGATATTAATGTCACTAGAGTATGGGATCGAGGTATTCAAGGGCTTAATATCACTATTGCTGTTGTTGATGATGGTTTAGATTTTAATCATCCCGATATATCACCTCATTTTAATCCTCAAAGTTCTTGGGATTTTAATAGTGGTAATTCTGATGTTTCCCCCAAATCAGATGCCGATGATCATGGTACTAAATGTGCTGGATTAGCTGCTGCTGCTTCCAATGATTATTGTGGCGTTGGAGTAGCCTTTAATGCTAATCTTCTGGGGATTCGAATCTTAGGAGGTTCATTACTGGCATTGGATCAAGCTCGAGCCTTGAGTTATGAAAACAATATCAATGATATTTATTCATGTTCTTTTGGTCCCGTTGATACTGGAGATAACGTTGGTGGCCCCCCACGATTGGTTGAACGTACAATGATCGATTCAGTACTTCATGGAAGAGGAGGTAAAGGTAACGTTTATTTATTTGCTCTGGGGAATGGTGGGGTTAATGATTCATGTAATTATGATGGTTTTGCTAATCTGATTTGGACAATGGCTATTGGGGCTATTGATCATAATGATCAACGTCCAGGATTCGCTGAAGGGTGTAGTGCTATCATGGCGGTTACTTATTCCCTGGGAGGAGGTCGAATGATTACTACTTCCAATATTAATAATCAATGTTCTAATCTGTTTAGTGGAACCTCAGCTTCAACTCCAATTGCTGCTGGTATTGTGGCATTGGCATTACAAGCTAATCCTCAATTGAGTTGGAGAGATATTCAATGGATTACTGCTCTTCTGGCAGTTACTATCGATACTAATAACCCTAGTTGGACTCAAACAGCATTGGGTAAACCCTATTCTCCTTTATATGGGTTTGGTAAATTGGATGCTGGTAGATTTATTGATTTAGCTACCACTTGGAGGGGTCGAAACCCTCAAGCATTTATCCAATCTAATTTGGATTATCCAAACCTCGGCCAAAGAAATTCCCTGATTACTAGGTTTATTGAAATCACTAATGATGATGCTCGAGTAATGAATTTCAGTATTGTCGAGAATGTCTCCATCAATTTATCATTAAATAGTCAACGTCGAGGAGATCTTGAACTATGGGTGATTAGTCCTGATGGTACTAGTTCTAAATTGGTGGAACAACGTCCAAATGATTCATCAAATGAAGGATTAGATGATTGGCCATTTACAAGCTTACAATTTTGGGGACAATCACCAATAGGTAATTGGACATTAAAGATCCATTCGGAAACTCCAATCCAATTAAATTGGTGGAGATTAGGATTATGGGGAGAGAGTACTAGTGGTACTAATGAAGAGTATGATCCAAGAGCTAATTATACTCAATCAAGATTAGATCGATTACAACGCGTGAATGGTAGCGCCGGGGATAACGGCGCTACCACCATTGATTTTAGTCTGTTAATTGCCCTGGAACTGTCTACTTCGACATCATTACTTCAAACCACGGAACGAAGAAATGGTGCTGGGGTGATGTCAGTAAATTGGTTATTTGGGTTATTAGTTATTGGGTTATTATAGGTAGGTAGATGCGGCGACGACCATCGTCACTCTCAATTAGGAAACTTTCATCGGTAATTGACATACTAGATAGACATGACTCGACAACTAGAATCCAATGACTCTAACTAATTAACCAACCCAATTACCATATATACAACATATAGGGTCCACCTCCTAACCACCCCCTTCATCTCATATTTAACCATTCCTGTCGCCATCGTACCCCCTCTCATCGTTCCCGTTCCCCTCGTCGCGCGAGTAGTGGAAAAAAATTGTTCGGCGATCTTTAGGTATTATCAGCGTTCGTTGACCATGAGTGGATGTAAGTGCCCCTATGCTAGCCATCTAGGTAACCTATTGAAATGCCCTTGATACTAACATCTAGTTCGTCTTCTTGACTTAGTCAACTTCTTTACCCCTCTTCTTCCTGAGATTGAAGTGGGGGCGGAACATATCACCTTTGATGAACGAGTAATTTTTACCATTGGTTCGGGGATCATTTACCTCGTTGGTCAATTACCCATCTATGGTCTTACTAGTAATGCTCCCGTGGCATTATCTGACCCGTTCTTTACCTTTAGATCGATCTTTGGTATGGAAAAGGCTACCCTCTTTGAATTAGGGTTATTACCCGTGATCACCGCCGCTTTTATTTGGCAAGTGGCAGTGGGGTTACGGTTGGTTAATGTTAACTTGAATTATCGGGGTGATCGGGAATTGTTTCAAACCGGTCAAAAGTTGACGGCATTCGTGTTGGCGGCCATCATGGCTGCTGGGTTGGTATTATCGGGTTATTATGATAATGTCATCCAAGGGGCTTCATTCACCAACCAACAAGCTCTGATTACTTGGTATATTGGTATTTTCGCCCAAATCACCCTTTGGTCATGGATTGTCACCTTAATGGTGGAAATCTTCGATAAAGGGTATGCGTTTGGCCTGGGGATCTTATGTTTTACTGCTCTCCAATCTACCACTTCTTTGGTTAGATCTTTGGTTGGTATTGAATCCTTCACTTTGGCCAATTCAAATAAACTGGAAGCTTATGGGGCATTTGCTAACCTCTTCCGTCAATTCCATTGGACTAAACCTTCTTCAATCGCTCAAGCGGTGACGTCGTCATTCTCAAGATTGTACTTGCCTAATTTCGTCCATTTCTACATTGGGATCATCACCATCTTTATCATTGTTGCCGTACAAAACTTCCGGATTGAAATCCCCATTAGATCTACTAAGATGAGAGGTATGGCCAATGTATTCCCCGTGAGAATGCTTTACACTGGGGCATTGCCTCTTTTATTTGCTTATTCGGTGATTGCCAATATTCAAGTATTTGGCTTTATCATTGTTAGAATTTTGGCGAGATTGGGTTGGGACCTGGATGCTACCAAGTTGATTTTGGGGTCGTACACTTTGGATCCTATTTCTAACTTGTTAATTCCTACTCTGGGGATTTTGTCATACTTGACTCTGGCCACCACTTTGATTGGATCGGTGGTTTCTCCCATTAGAACCGCCGTGTTCTCCACCGTGGTGGTGGTGTTGGCGGTTTGGTTCGCAGTCAAATGGGCACAAATCCTGGGATCGGCCCCTAATGATATTGCTAAGCAATTCAAGGAACAAGGTATTACTATCTTGGGTAAGCGGGATATCTCTGTTGCCAAGGAATTGGCTAGAGTCATCCCCGTTGCCGCTGCTCTGGGGGCATTCGTCATCACCGCCGTTGCCCTCATCACCGATTACTTGGGCGGCGCCGGCGTCGGTGCCGCCATCGCTGTCGGGTTATTGTCTGCGTTCGGAGTGATTGAAGAATTCATGATGGAAATGCAACAATCCGGTCAACAATCCCAATTCACCAACGTCATGGGTCTTGGACGTTGATCGCCAAATATATACACCATCGCTCAAAGTTTTCAAATTACAACATATTTAATTACACCAGATAAACCTAGTCATATTCACTACGTCATAATCATTAGAATCATGACTCATTGTATGCAGCTTCCACCTTATCCTTACAGTGCTCAAAAATCTTCTTTCTTTGCAACTTTTGTGCCGAAGTCACAAACCCATTTTGTGGCGTCCATTCTTCATCCAACATCACGATATTTTGTAACAATTCAATCCCCTTTAATCCTTGTTGGCGACCAGTCTCCAATAATGATTTAAGCACCGCCTTCGTCACCTTGTGGTCATTACACAAGTGATCCAAATCCTTAGATTCGAGTTCTTGCTTGGTATAGATACCAACCTCCGACAAAAACAGCTTCAAATTCACTTCGTTAGGAAGGACAATGGCAATGGGCTTGACCCGGTTTTGGTCAGCATACACACAAAGGTTAAGCACAACCGAATTAGACCGGTAAATCGATTCAAGCTTTTCAAGGGCAATATATTCCCCATTCAACGTCTTCACGAGGTTCTTCTTCCGGTCAATAATCTTCAACGACCCATCGGCATTCCATTCCCCAATATCCCCAGTCATAAACCAACCATCGGCAGTAATCGCTTCCTTGGTTTCCTTTTCATTTTTATAGTATTCCAGCAACACACAATCCCCCTTAAGCCAAACTTCCCCTTGGTTATTCTTTGCATAGTAACCAGCTTCAGCGACATCAACAAGCTTAGCAGTAAGCGACCCAAGAATGGTACCAGCGGTACCATAGGCAAAATGATCCTTTTCAACAATAGTGGTATTGGCACAAGTTTCAGTCAAACCATACCCAATCAACATGGGAGCAATTAACGTAGAAATGAAAACTTGACCATCGCGAGAAATCGGAGACCCACCATTAAGCACAACCCGAAGGTGACCACCAGTAGCTTGTTTAATCTTCTTAAAAACAACGTCAAAAATCCCCCCGGGAAGGTGATAATTGTTCAATGCCTTCTTAGCGGCAAATGCAGCCCAGAAAATACGTTGGGCATAACCAGGTTGTTGCTTAACCTTGGCAATAACCCCCTTACGTACCGATTCCCAAACGGCAGCCACCCCAACCATAATCGTGGGCTTAAATTCAGCAAGATCAGATTGAGAATTGCGTACAGATGCATCGGTAAGGGTTTTAACCCCAGCATAACCAAGACAACTCCCCCACCAAAATGACATAAATTCAAACATCATTTCAAAAATATGAGCCAAAGGAAGGAAGGCAATCACCCGATCCCCACGATAAACAAGATCCCGACCGGCACAGGTGGAAATCCCCCCCAACCCACACATGATCATCTTGTGAGTAATAACAACCCCCTTGGGAGGCCCAGTCAGACCCGAAGTGTACATAATACACATGCTATCTTCAGGAGTGGGGGATTGCAAAGATGCCTTTGACTTCTTCCCAAGAGCGACAACTTCATCATACAGGTAAAACTTGATATCGGGTCTTGCAGCAAGGATCTTTTCCTTAGCAGCCTTCGCATCTTCATAAAACTTACCATTGGCCCGCTTATCCAGAGGGTCAATTGGTTCCGAGTGAATGATAAACTTGATATCTTCGGCCTTCTTCAATGGATTAATCAAATTAGCGAGAAGCGCGTTATCACAGTACACCCCATTCAGTTCGGTCTGCAACATCGAATGAATCAACCCATCTTCACCGAGGGTATCATACGCAGTAACAATGGGCACCGCTTGAAATGATGCAGCCAATGCCGTTTGCATCCACTTAGCCGAAGTCAGGGCAAAAATATGCAACTTGTGTTCATGAGGAATCAACCCAATTTCAATCAACCCCTTCAGATAATCCTTAACGAGGGCCAACATTTCGGGAAATGAAATCACTTCATAAGGCAGCTGTTCATAATATGTCCACACCTTATCCACCTTTGTTTCCTTGCCATCGACAATCTTCGTCACCTTCTTGGTTTCGGTATATTGCTCCTTCAATGTCCGCCACGCCATGGCGGGGATATCCCCGTTCCGCTTCACACACTCTTCAATGTATTCGGGAATGGTATTAGCTTTCAGATCTTCGGGGCGGCTCAAGCATCCGGCCTTTTGCGCCGATCTTCTTCTAGGAGCAGTTTCACCGGGCTTGGCTTCACCCACTGGTACGGTCAATGGGGTCATATTGGTTATCGATTGAGTGCGAAGACTATCATTTTATAACTGAGGTTTGATGGAGGGGTACTGTGGTTATCTGCAGGAAGAAGCACCAGAAAATTAAACAAAGGACGTCGACGACGATCAACAGAAATATGAGCTCTGGTACACTTACCCGATATAGTAAACTCCACCAAGAAAAAATGTTGGGTAATTGGTGAGGTCACCTCTTTTAATCTGGCGGCCACATCTGCGATCGACTTGGCCATCACCTCCCCGTAGGTAAAAGTGATCCAATGTGGCAATTGAGGTCATTCAATCCCTACTGGATCATACATTGCCTCGTTAACCCTCTCGAGGTGTACAGTACCCCGCATAATTTCAATTTCAGGTTAAGAGAGGTGTGTGGGAAGTGGGATCACTTTCATGTCAATGGATATAAAGGTGGATTAACCCCCCTCGCCAATTTAAGAGAGGGATAAATCGCACACCCCCCTTATTAATTGTTTAAAAAACTATCATACGATAACCCCCTTGTCACCCCCTAAATGTTCAACTATTTAAAGACCGCCCTCGGCTTCAATTATTAGGAATTTTATCATTAACTTGATTACGAATGATTGTTACCATACAACACCGTCTCCGGGCTCATATCGGGGTGAGGAGAGGCTAATTATCCTTGTGATATTTTGTGATAGCGTCAGTTGTCACAAGTTGCTTGTGATTTTGTTTGAATCCAACATTTTCTACCACCAGTGAGAGTGGCGATTGTTTGGTACAAAAGCGCATGCGATCATAGATTATTGGGTGGCTAAGGTAAAACAGGTGAAGGAGGGGAATGACCATGAAGTATAAGCCATTGATATACCGAGGAATAGTAACAAGTGATGATTTTAAACTAATTTAAACGTCAAGTCTAGTTTGAAGTCTGTTTCAATGTCCGGGGTGGACGCGTCTAGTCATCCACGTGACTGGTAATCATGTGGCGACTCACCATGTGGAGACCACAAGTTGTGGAGAAGGTATGAACCTAAAACCTACGATTACTAACCCTATTAACATGTTTCATTCATTACTCATTATTTACAACAATCTTTCTTCAAATCTCAATTCATTGTTGATGGGCAACCCAACCAATAATCTGAACAAGTTTTCAAGTGCCTGTCTTTGCTTGTTCAACCCATTGATGGGCTTGTAACCGGGCTTGGCCAAAGGAGCCTTTAACCAGTAAGACAACAAAGTAAGAACGGGGTAAAAGTCTTGGTATTTTTCATCAGCTTCACCCGCCTTCTTGTAGTTGACTCTTTGGAAGAATTCAGCCATGACAACCAAATCAATGATCAAAGGAGTAGCCAATAACGAATCTTCACAAACGTTGTGAATGGAGATCCGGTTGTGACCACCAAGCATCAATTCAGAGTAGTATTCATCCATGGCAACCTTGGAGTCACCAACGGCATTAATGTACTTGATAACAATACAATGGTCAATGGTCTTACCCTTTTCTTCATTGTAAAGGATTTGGTTGGATTCAATAATGTCATCAACAACCGATTGCTTGGAGATTTCCTTAGATCTGAATTGCTTAGGAGACGACAAGTTGTAACCATCGTTGTTACCCAAATGGTTGTAAGAAGCGATGGAAACGGGACGAATACCAGCGTCAACCAAGAATTGAGCCAACACCGACTTCAACTTGGTTTGACCAGACTTGAAGTCATCACCACCGATGAAACTACCGTGTTGTTCAGCCAATTCAATCACCCCGGGGACAAAAGTGTTTTGAGGAGAACCATTGATGTAAGGAACCTTTTCCAAGATACAAGCAATGGCAAAGATGGTAGAGGGAGCAATTTCAGGGTGGTTGTTCTTGACAGCTTCCAAAACGTTTTCGGCGGTATCATTAACCCCGGCGGAAAGTTCAGCGTATCTTTCAGTGTTGGCAGTCCACAAAACAATCACCTTATCCAAACCATTTTGCTTCTTGAATTCTTGAATGTCGGATCTGATCTTTTCAACATCAGCCCACTTGTTGTCGGTTCTAACTTCACCGGACTTGGCGTCGACATTGAAAACATTGTCAGCCCGTTCCTTTTGGTTCATGGCGATGAAATCAGGGTAGTAGATCGAGGGCAAGGGTTGGTAGTTCTTGAGGTAAGGTTGCAACTTTTGTTGTAAAGTGACATCCAAAACTTGAGCTCTCTTACAAGCTTGGTCAAGAGGCAACTTGGAGATATCCCACCCACCAACGACAAGGTCGGTAGGGTTGAGCAAGGGGACAACGGAGTTGAAAGGAGCGTAGACATCGTTACCAGTGGCATCGACCCCCAACTTAATGGTGGAAGATTGAGTAACCGACCCATAAAAGTTGGGCTTGATGGTCCCTTCCTTGGTTTCAAATTCCAAGTTGTGCTTGTTGGCCATGATCGACGACACCAAGGTGGTACCGTTGTTACCACCGAGACCAACCAACATCAACCCAGTCTTAGGGGTCTTAAGATCAACCTTGAATTCATAGTCGACCTTGGTGGGGGTCACCGTCAATTGACCATCGGCGGACTTTTCAACCAAAGAGTTTTCGTAAGTGAACTTGGTGATCAAGTTGTCACCGACGGTCTTGGTCTTGTCGGAAGTGTTAAACTTAATTTGAGAAGACATTGTTGGGTTGAATAAGTTTTAAAACCACTGGGGGTTGACCCATATTTATAGTTTTTTCCCCGTGGATCAAAAATTTTGGGTAATTTGGTTGGTACACGCCGAGCGATATGCACGTTTCGCCGGCAGTTCGCCGAAATGAAGAAACATGGCGATTTTTGACGATGGTGATTAGTTTATGGAAAGGGGAAGTTCGGGGAGTAATGAGATACAGGGGTTAACCGTTAAAGAGGTATCTATAACTTATTATACCCCCTAATGATGATGATATTGGTGTTGTTGATTGCATCCCCTAAATCACATGGTAATCTGCAGGATTGTCGTGTAAACCCCCCACTTTTTAACGAGAAATAAAGGTTAGGGTCAAGAAAAATGATTGGGTGGATTATTTAGAAATAATATTCATTATTCTTTGAGTATTAAGCACCATCTAAGATTTCGCCGAACTTGCTTGATCACTTCGGCGAAAATTCTGCACGAACTCGCCAAAAGTTTAGTAAATAACACGTGATTACAAAAGGGGTATAAAATTACTCCATTAGCTAGTTGATTATTCCCCCCCCCCCTTCACT
>JAJMLP010000108.1:0-27946 GCA_030569815.1 Diutina ranongensis (nom. inval.)
CACCTCCACCCCGAAAATCGTTGACATGTTCTAGGCTATAGTAGTTTAAATTTAAACTTTCAAACGAGCGGAACCCGTATGACGAGGTTTTAATTATTAATTAGCAATATTTTATTATGTATGGCCACTGGGTAATCGAGTGCTTGTGAGTGGTGACAAGATACCTCGATTATATTGGGTTGGATCGCCGATGACGATAATTGGCTTGGTAACGGGGACAACGATGATTGGCCACCAAAAGGTATCATTGCTGTAGTTAATGCCGTATCTAAGGACTTTTATAGATCGCAATCTTAACTTACATTGTGTTAATATGCCAACACGTCAATCCCGTCATCTTCAACCGGTTCCCCCTTATCACGAGCTTGCCATATTTCCATTAGTCGTCGACGCACTAATTCTGCCAGAAACAGCCCTAACTCCAGGGAAAAGGCAAAGTATTTTACAAGTAAGATCTTATGATCTTCATCGATACAATTAACTCCGGCAATTATCATCGGCCATTGGACCATCAGCATCAGGTAGCGATGGTATTGACTAGGGAGATCATCAAATTTACCTATCCATGATACTAGGTGGATCAATTCTCCAGTTAATGTTTGAATATATGGCATATCATAGGGTAACTTTAATATCCACGTCAGAATAGCAATGATCGCCGCTAACAGGTAGGCTTGTTGACAAATATCCATCCATGATACCACCACCGTAATCTCTTCTCCTTGATGTTTACCTCTAATCACATCAATAAGATTAGGAGATGGTCCAATAAAACTAGTAACAAACAGTGGCGGTAAAATCCCATCTCGATTGATATATGTCATTTGATAATAATCGGTAAATCCCGAAATGAGCTTGAGATAACTGATGGAATCATTAGCAATGAATTCCACCCCTTCCCGCTTACGACGATTTAACATCTTTAATAACTCCTTGAATAATTCAATCATCTTATAGTGATAACCACTAAACACGTTAAATCCATTTTCTTGAATGATCCCGATATCTCGAAGTACCAGAATCTCATAATTGTTGGAAAACAGTAATACCAGGTCCAATTCAAAATCAGTGGTCAAAGTGCCTCCAAGAACCAGTGATGTCCCTGCAAGGATTTCAAAATCAACAAACCACATCTTACATAAGATAAGTGTCTTCAGTTGACGGATCTTGGAGTTGGTAGCTTTAATAATAATGTCTTTGGCTCCCTTAAGATGAGGTCGCCAATTATTTCGATGCAGCAGGGCATTAGCCAGTGCTAATAAGAGTACCGTCAATAAAATCAGTTCTAAATTGGAAATCATATCATTTTTCACCTCCTTCTCTTGGTTATGAGTCAATGCTGGTCCTAATAGTTTGAGACAATGACCAAGGTATTGCCAATATCGATCTTTTTGAATGGTTAATTGAGGGTTAGTCCCTTCACCATTTTCAAGGGCTTCATAAGCACATTTAGCCCCAAGCGCTAGCACTGCTGCCAATAGATATGGCTCCTTAAATGCATATCTTAAGATACAATCTCGAAGAGGGTTAAAATATTGAGATACGCTTTGATCAAAGCATCCAAACGGACATATTTGCATGCCGAATTCATGATAAAACCGCTCCAAATATTCTCGTTCGGTATCCAGCCCCAACCGAGTCAAATATTCTTGGGGGACTTCTTTAAAGCTAATGGCAGCAGGCAGAGGATGATGAGGTTGATTCCAAAAGGCCATAATATCATTATCCACGGTGGTGGTGGTGGGGACAACGTCCAGAACCATGAGATTGACATCAGTAATCAATGATTGAAGATCTTCATTTGAAAACATCGCAAATAATGATGGTGATACCGGATCATCCACCACAGCATCGATATCAGTAGTTACGGGAAGATTATCGGTATTAGCATCGACTAGAGAAGGGATAACGTCATTTAACCCTCCCGAATCAATGGTAATATTCACTGGAGATGATGAAAACCTCAGCAGTCGAGGTTTTGGTAATTTGGCTGGAGTAGTGGTCGCCGGTGGGGGATCTTGCTTTGGATTATAATATTGGATGGTAAATTTCAGGGTTTGGCCATCATCACCATGATCCTGAAGGTATTGCTTACTCACCCTTAATACCGTTTCCCCTGGTGATGGATATGTACAATGCTTATCGAGTCGTAGGCATCGTAAACAGTGGGGTTTGGACTCATCACACTTGATCTTTCGCCTCTTGCATTCACGACAACCTCCCCGAGAATAATCGCGTTTCCGTAACGTCATCAGGTGATCAATGCCCCCCTGATGAGGTTTTAATCGATTGGTTGGAGGTAACCTTTAGGTCGAGTTGAGCCGCTATCCCAATTAGGGTATGCGCATCGACATACCCAAACGGGAAGGAGGTCCAATCGGTTTGGTGACTAAGCTATCAATTGTAAAACAATAGCGATTATTAATAGCATTAATTCTATTATTATTTATTGATGATAAATTATGCGATAAAAATTATTTCAATCCCGATAATACCTAATAGTTTACCTCGTCACTATCCCTTGTCCTGTACACAAAAATAAAAATAATAAAAAGAACAATACCCTTTACAAACCTTCTTTGGTTTTAAATCTAGTTATCATTCATTTTCTATATGTTAAAATTCGTCATCATCGTTCATCACTAATAGTCATCAAATTTCCCCAGGAACGCCCGTCGGTAGAAATCAAATACTCGTTTAAACACCATGATATTGGCGTTGTCATGGCTAATCGAGTGGTCCGAGTCAGGGTATACCATGAGGTCATAATTATCCACTTCTTCCAAATTGAACACATCTAATAATGCAAATGTGTTTTGGATATGAACGTTATCATCACCAGTTCCATGAGCAACCATAAATCGTTTGGCTCCCTTGAAATTGGTGACATTTTGGATCAGGGCAGTGACATAGCCTTGAGGGTTCTCATCGGGGACTCCCATGAACATTTCCGTGTACACGGTGTCATAGAATTTCCACAGGGTTACCGGGGCAACAGCAACGCCAAAACTGAACACGTGATCGACGTCATTTTCTAACACCTTTAGTGTTAAAAACCCCCCAAATGACCAACCCCAAATCCCCATGCGATCTTTATCGACATATTCATGAGCATCGGCATAAGCTTCGGCAGCGGCGATTTGATCAAGAGCTTCAAGATGACCTAATTGTCCCTTGACACTATAAGTAAAGTTTGACCCAAAATTGTTCAAGTTATTAAACCCAGTACCCCGATTATCAACCACCAAGACAATGGCATCTAATTGCAGGGCTAACACCATGGAAAAATCAACTCTAAATGATTGTTGGGTCAGTTGGGAATAGGGACCTCCATAAGGGGCAAAGATCACCGGGTATTTCTTACGGGAATCAAACTTTGGTGGCAAGTATTCCTTGGTAAATACTCGAAGACGCTTTCCCAGTTCTTTATCTGTGATTTCAAGCGATGATGACAGCACATGGGGTAATGTCAAATCCTTTAAATTCTCCTTTAATTGGTCATTAGTTTCGACATTTTTAACCACATGTTTCGTGTGTAAATCAACAATTTCTTGATGAGGTAAGTTGGGACCACCATACAGTTGGAATAAGTATCTCCCTCCCAGTGATAATGTTCCAGAATAATACCCTCCCTTGGCGATATCTTCCACACGCTTATTCATCTTCCTCACATCGAAGAGATTGACTCGACTAATGGTTCTTAACGTGGCATCATTTCTCGTCAGTTGGAAGTATATATCATTGGTGGTCAAGTCAACACCAAGGACTTCAGTAACTTCCCAATTTCCTTGGGTTAATAACCGAGGTTCCCATCCTTTACTAGGGTCGATATATGCTAAATGTTTCCAGCCATCATGAAACACATATTCGATAAATCCATGAGATTGTCGATGATTGGTTTCATTTGCAGGGATCCATTTAGTGGTACCCACCAATTGAAACCATCCTTGGGTTCGTTCCCGATGGAATAATTCATTGCCAATGAAATATTCGGCAACCGTCAGGTTCCGGTTGACTAATTTCGTCAACAAGTCATCGCCGATCCAATTGACATCGATGATCACCCGGTTTTTCTCGGAAATTTCCAGGTGTTTAAATGGATGAGTACTTGATTCATCTCTTTTGACATCATAAGTTACCACCAGTACATCGGGGTTGGGAGAACCGGGTTTAGGATATTTAAGATACTCCATCGATGGATAAGTATCCACTTGGACGGTGCCATTACCAATGATACCTTCATTCAGTTTATCGACAAAGAATTCCAAAGGATAAGTCGGTACTTTAGTATCATCGGAACGGATAAACGCCAACTTATTCAGATCAGGCGACCACCACATAGCCACGTCACTGGCCCAAACTTCTTCTTCATAAACCCAATCAGGTTTACCATTGAATACCTGAGAACTACCATCTTTAGTCACTCGATGAGTTTCCTTTGTGGTGACGTCAAACAAGTAAATGTTATTCTTTTTGACATAGGCCACTTTTAAAGAATTTGGAGACCAAAGGGTAACACTAATTTCATTGGCAATAGGAGTATATCTATCGCTATCAGCCTCATATAACCAAAACCGAGCAAAACTCAGGTGACGCCATTGTTTATCAGTATTGGTACGAAGTAACCCGTACTTAAGATTTGGAGAGGCGATATAATCATCGATTTCATAAGTTTCTCCCAAATATTCAAATGCTTCTGCTGGTAAAAGCTCGGTGCGATTTTCACTACCAACAGTACCAATATAAAACCCATTATCCCGAATGACATATTGGCCCAAATCATTAACTCTCAGCTCATCAGTATCAAGCCATTGAATACGTTTGGTCTCCACTCGGTAATTGCCACTAAATTGTCCAGTAAGGTTCAACCGTTGTCCTGGGAGTTTAGGTAATGAATCCAGAGGGTCATCGAAAGACGAGGCGCCAGTGATCTTAACTCCAATCACCAGTGAGGCATGATGGATGGTATAAATAATTAACGAAAGAACCAAAGCGAAAGGAACCACCTGGCGGAGGACCCCCTTCGGTTTGTCCATATTATAGGTTGCTTTTAAATGAATGACGAGATATAGATAACGAGGCGACAAGGGAAAAAAAAGGAAAACGCGAAATACTGCATGTAATTTAAGTATGGGTTGTAACCGAGAAAAAATACTGCATGGAACGACGAACTGACTCGACCACTTGCATAGGAAGATTACCTGTGGTGAAGATCTTCGGAGGGTTCGGTGCCGTTGACTATTTATAAATCCAGGCGTCACAAAATTTAAAAAGCAATTGGGTGAATGTCGCCGAATATGGAGTATTCGCCGCAGTCATCGACGGATTGGTATCGAATTCTCCGAGACATCGCCGAGATATCGCCGAGATTGACGTCAGTTAGACAACCACTACTGTAATCACATTTGGTTCGTTTATTATTGGGGCTATAATTGTTGTAATCCCTTGATCACGTCGGCCTGTTTGGCATCTTCTTGTCTCTTTTCATCGACATTACCCACCATGCGTAAATCCCGTAACATGATATCCTTTAATTTGTCAAAGTATACGTCTTGTAACAAGTTCCGAATGTTACCTTCTTGCTTTTCCACCAATTGACCCAAATTGATCAAATGAGCCGTTTCTTTCAGTGGGGCTGCTTCCAAATCGAGGGTTTGTTGCGTTTCCGCTTGTCTAGTCATGTTACCACTTAATGATAATTGTGGTGACAGTCCCAAGTCCAAAATCACCGTCAGGGTAATCCGATAAGTGGCAGAAGTCGAGGTTTCATTGGTAACTTCAATGACATGGATCGAATCCCATCTCCCCCCATCAGTTTGCTTTTGGAAAAGTACCACCCCAGCAAAATCTTCGCCATTATCTTCAGTATCCCATAAATAAACCAGGGATACCCCTTCCCCATCATAGTACAAGTCTCTATAGATGTCAAATGATTCATTGGCGGTGATTTCTAATTGTCGAAGCCACGCCAGGGGACGAGGGCCATCATCATCAGTAGGAGGAGGATAGAATTGATTGGACCAAGGCGAACGATAAGAATCACCATCCCGGTTATAATCACATAACAAGTATTGTTTCCCCAGCTCTTGACATTTAGCAACCCCGAGAGGGACATCCACCGTTCCTAAAAGGTCTTCCACGAGGTCTTCGTCGCCGGCGACGAGCGAACACACATGATCGAGGTTTTGTTTAATGTTCTTGGGATGCAATCGGCGGAGGAGATCAAGACAGGCGTCAGTTTTGTCGGACATGGTGAAGCGACGATTGGTGCCAATTGGTTTTGGTGAGTGCGAAATAAAGTGTGTGTGTGTGGTCCACGGCGGGGAACACCGGGGACCCCATCCACGCCATTAACAAGGCAAATATAAGGGATTCTTGATGATATAGATATACCTGGGGTTAAGGTAGGGCTATTGGGTAATATTGAGGGGTGGCTTGGCCTATCTCCTAACCCTAAACATTACCCTAGTGCCATTTAAACCTAGCATACATATTTTCATGTAATCTACAGGACCTCGGTCGTAACCACCATGCGTCGACGGCCATCTCCCCCGTCTAACAACAGATTAGTAAGAATAATTAGACAATGCCCCTACACCGATTGATCTCTTACCACTATTATCGGCGAGTATCTATTGGCAACCCCCTCCCCCCCACCTCCCCACCCATTGAACCAATTGCCTTTCTCAACGAGGTTAGTTCTCCCCTATTTCTCACGTGACCATACGCGTCAAGAAAAAACTCTCACCACATTGACGTTAGTCGGAATCCTACCCATCACCACATCACAATCATGCTGACGGTGACCGTGGTGACAAGTTTACCGCCATCGCTCGAACTTATCGGGCTGGCATTCGCTCATACTCTTGTTCTGTGGCTTGATAAGCTTGAACTGATCCCTGGGGGGTCAGTGGTGGTTGGTTATATCAAAAAGTCCCACCAAAACGACCCCGGGAGAACGGTGTTTGAAGTGGCATTATTTCTTTTATTGATCTATTATATCGTGGGGTCAAGAACCAAGGAACTGAAACTGGATACCATTAACTTCTCCAAGAAGGAAATCGATGATTTATGTGAAGAATGGTCGCCTCAACCATTGGTGGAACCGATTTCTGATTTGGAAAAATGGGAGTTGACTGCTCTCCCCGTCATTCATGGTCATAATGGTGCTCATGTGCTGTTGGAACTGGGGGAAGTTAATGTGGCTAACTTGACCACCAATGATTTTTTGAATTTTAATGAGCTGGAATCGATTAAGCAAGCGGCAGTCGAATGTATCAAACAAGTGGGGGTTGGTGCCTGTGGTCCTCCTAATTTCTATGGTACTCAAGATGTTCATGTGAGACTTGAAGAAGATTTATCTGATTTCTTACACACGGAACTGGGGATTCTTTATGGTCAAGATTATATCACGGCGGGGTCGGTGATTCCATCATTTCTTAAACGGGGGGATTTGGTAGTTGCTGATCTGGGGATTAATTTGGCCATTCAAAAGGCCCTCATTGTGTCTCGGGTGAACATTGAATGGTATGATCATAATGATATGGAACATTTGGCCAAGGTGTTGGCGGAATTAAAACCAGTTTTGGATAAACAAAAGCCGCTTAGACGGAAGGTGATTGTTACTGAAGCTCTTTTTGCCAATTCGGGGCAAATTTCCGATTTGGCAGAAATTGTTCGGTTGAAAAAACAATATAAATACCGGTTGTTCTTGGATGAATCACTTTCAATTGGGGTTTTAGGTGATCAAGGTCGGGGGTTACCTGAACTTTGTGGAGTGCCCCGGTCAGATGTTGATTTGACGGTGGGGTCATTATCATGTGCATTGGGGTCTCTGGGAGGGTTCTGTGTTGGTGAATCGGTAATGGTTCATCATCAACGGATTGCCCTGGCTGCCTATGTGTTTTCTGCTTCGTTACCTCCTTATTCCGCTAAAGTGGCATCTCAAGCCATCCATGAAATCAGTAAGGTGGTTAATAGTGACAATTTATCGATTGCCATTGAAGATTTGAGAATAAAGACGGCGTTTGTCCATGATGCGTTATCGCAAGCATCACTCAAGTCTGCCTATTTTGAAGTGGTATCGTCACCTCAATCGCCAGTGGTTCATATCAAATTAAATGATGATTGGCGTCGAGAATTGACTTTCCCTGCCTATTATGGTAACGACGTGTTTTTACGGTCGGGGAAACAAGCCAAGTTTTTGAATTCGTTCGATGAATACTATAATTCCGAACAGTACATTTTGCAACGAATCATCGAACACATCTTGGCTCAATCCAACGTATTGGTTACCAGATCGAAGAACATTGTTGAACATGAAAACTTACCAGTGATGCCACCCCATTTGTTAATTAAGGTGAAGAGAGGGGTATCCAATGAAGAGTTGGCTAAATTGGTGTCGGCGGTGCCATTGGCATTCACCCACATTTGTAGTGGGTTGAAATCGGAAACCGATCTCTTATTGTTGAATGAAGATATTCGCAGATACTAAATAGAATAATTATTCTTGACTAATATACACGTAATTGTAAGGTTATTTTGATAAAATTAATTTATTTTTCGTCTGTCGTTGGTTGATGTGGGTATCGTTTCTTTTTCCTGTATCGAGACATTGATTAGTCGAAAATTAATAATTACCTAAAATGGACTTTAATCCGACCTCCTAAACCTAATGACTATTTTTGAATAAATAAATAAATTAAAAAAAAAAAAAAAAAAAAGAAACACAAAGAAATATTCCCAATTTTGTTCCTGTATAATTGACTGCCACAATTAATATGACGTAGAGAAGTTTCCTGTAAGATCGGGAGGCAAGATGGTGAGCCGTTCGCCCAAAGTAGTAATCAATAGCATCCGAACAATCCGCACACCCTATCGATCTCACCCACAGGGTGATGGTGACCAAATATGATCATCACTAGTCATAACTCCGAATACGGAAACGGAAACCTTGGTACAACCGAGCCATCTCTTCCAACCCGCCTGCGACGCTGCTATGCCAATGTCGGGCAAGGCTGATACTCATCGAAACAGAAGAAATCAATAGAACTTCGTTTACGATCGGAGCGGAGGGTAAATCCTCCTTTGCGACGTCTACGGTGATTTATGGCCATAAGCCCCTTTTTTGCGGACAATCTAATTGTCAATTGTAAGTATAATTATTAACCGCGTCAATGTCATGAGTAAAACCGTCACCAGATCATTTATGACAAATTCACGCACGCAGTGACGATGTCGGAAGTGGTTTAGTTAGTGAGAGTAATTTAGTGACTGGAATTCAACATCCGCCGCTTCCGCCAAAAAATAGACAAAATGATCGACGGTACCTACAACTTTAATTTATTATTGGTTTCGGTGGAATCTAGTAATGGTGATGGTTATTGATTGAGATGGAAAAACATTGAGAGAAAAAAAAACTCGACCCCAGAATTAATAATTTTTAAAAAACATTAATGTCGTCATTTATAATTATGTCTTCTCTTTTTATGACACATTTAGATAATGCAAAACGCGACATGCATGGCCATTGTTCTCCAGCGAGGGGAAATTATCATTGACACAATTGAGAGGGCAATTGCCATGATCCAATCGGTTATAGTAGGTAATTGAGGAAATAGACCACCAAGATTTCTTGGCTAGTATCTCTGGAATTGATTCCTATTGGGGATAACTCGGAGTTAATCCCATCACGGCCCACCTCAGAAGATGTAAATCGCCGATTATGCATCATCTTGAAAAATGGTCGCGAGCCCCTGTCATAGAACGGCATGGTTTGTTCTTTAGCATCGCCGATATCTAACAAAAAGACAATCATATAAATTACTGAGAGGATAATCTTTTTTAAAAAAAAAACTTATCAGGTCCACGGTATAACAATCTTCCATCGATGTTTCTCCTTCAAAAAATCCCCCGAGATGAAATGACTAGTCTTCGCGATACTTATGATGTCACCCTGTTTGTGCTCAATTTGCCCGCGAGGATGAATACTGGGAGTAAACCATTCAATGATGATGAGATGTTGCCAATGGCTTATACCACCAATGATACCGGTAATGCCTACGTCATTGAATTTCATTCCGTCAACAATTTGGAGGCGATGAATTTTTACCCCAAAATTAATAAAATTTCTGTCGATCTTATTAATCAATCGGGATCATTTTCTTTTGATTTTACGTTTGTGGAAAAAGTTGACAGCGTTATCGCCGAGTTCTGCAATAACAAAGTGCTGATCTGCGCCAGTAAAGCACCTATAGCTAAACCTGTATTCACTGGTAATATCCCATCGCTTCCCATTGTTGATAAAGATGGTCATGACGATGCCGATTATGAGCTGAATGATGATGATGATGATTACACTTAAGTTAGTCGGTCATTTTATTTATTCTACTTTTTACTTTTATTATTATTATTATTATTTTGGTTTTTGTTGTATACCAAATAAATCATCATGTTTTGACTCCCAACCGGATATCGTCGTCGTACTCCGATGACTAAATTACTTTTATTTTTACGTTTTGTGACCCGATACCCGTGCCTGCGTTTGCGCGTTGTCCCCCCGAGCGCAATTTTTTTTTTTTGATTACTTGACCATCGGTCTAACTCGGGTTAAACCTTACATCTAGATTATACTTGTCATGCATTCGTTTATCTAAAAGGATGACCATACAATACCCTCATCATGAATTACACTCAACCTCTTCACGGGATCAGGTTCATTCTTGGGTACAACCTCATCGCCATTACCATTGCCATGGCCAATAAATGGATTATTGACATAAACCTCCCCCGTCATCTTTCTTCCAGTCAAATCATGACCAAGTTGGTCATACATATTCACACATCGATTACACACCTTAGAACAGGTAGCCATGCCACTACTACCAAATACAAACCGAGCCAATTGATCAATCACCACCTTGGTAGATATTTGGATACATTCAGCACAATACAACCCCCCACACACTCGACAATGATGTCTCAGCAGTGCCAAAAACGGAATCGAGGCAAACTGTTGAAAACATTGCATACAATTAGGGGTGGATTTATTTGGGAGCCAATGTTTCCTTGTTGGAGGGGTATTTAATAATTGACGATTAACGGGGCCATAATCAAATCGATCAATGGAATACCCCGTCAATAATGGCATCAGTCGAATCGGTCGAAGTACTGCCGGAGTACTACTCGACCCTCGTTGACTCGACACCAGTTTATTGTAAATGCAATTATTATTAGTATATTGTTGAATTAGAGCCAGCTCTTCATCGACAATAAATGTCAGTACCCGTCGAGGGGGAGTCAAATCAGCCACGGCGGGGGTATACCGAGGAGTGGTCACTTTGGTGGTGGTTGCGTTGGTGGTGGTGGTGGGGTCATTAATTTCGAGGTCATCGGTTGGAGGAGTACTGGGAGGAGTCACCACATGGTCATCCGATTCTAACGAATTATACGTTTCCCCTCGAATAATCCGTGGACATCGGATCAGTTCATCATAATCATATTTAGGGATAATCATCAGGGATGTCGCCAGCAGCAGTCCCAGCCCCCTCAGGGGCGCTCGTTTGCTATTGGAAAGGCAATCCAGGATATTCAGGTGGAGGGATTTGCTTGGGTAATCATAGGTTTTACAAAACAACGGCTCAGTCATCGCTCCTCCTCAACAACTCACGGTGAGCGTCGTTACCTTTAAAACGATGGTTACGATGGGCGCCACGAATTAATATATATTGCTAAACTTTTTGTAACTGCAGATGATTGACATTATTTTTTTGCGGGCGTTTGTTTCTTACGCAGAATGTAGAGAAATTGCAAGGATGCGATTCGATTATCCAAGGCAGGTGGGAAGGGGGGGACCGATGACAACGGTTTCGACACCGCTTTGCACGACGATACATGAGGGATGGCGGCACCAGTGATTGTGGTTATTACTCAAGCCGTCATCATTGCGGGGTGCGTGAACATTGCGGTGGTATTTCGCTATCAATCGATAATAATAAACTTTCAATCACCCAAATGATTACACTTATCTTATCGATGATTCCTTATAATTGCAGAAAAATTCCCCCCGTCGCATTCAAGTAAAAGAAAAGAAAAGAAAAAAAAAAAACCCCATCCCAAGAAATAAATAAATCAATAACAACCATAGTGGTACCATAACAAATAATACATGTTTTTGTTTTTAGAAAATGCAGTTGATAACCATTTTGACGAAACTCCCTCGACGCGATTGGTTATTTCGACACGTGAGGTTCATTTACAGACAAATAGGAAGTTGATATTTATGTATCATCCCGCCTTAAAGTTTATTTCAGTGTTGTGAGCCCAGGGAGAGTACTTGGGGAATAAATAATAAATAATAAATAATACTCTCATTATTTTTATCGTGATGAATTTTTTTACAGATTGACTCCTGTAACATCAACCAATCGTCACCGTTGTAATTACTGGTTATCAATATCGATGAAATTACCAACGCAGTAACCCCAAACCGTAACCACCACCACCACCTCTCCAAGAAAACATCAATCCTAGTATTTAATCATCACCTGATTCTTTATTGATGAGGCGGAATTAAGACAATCTGCTTAAAGCCTAGAGCTTAAACCTGAAGTGTATATAAAATCGCACCCACATCACGTGGGGTGCGATTATATCGATGATTCTGGGGATCGAACCCGTGATTTAATAACGATGATCACAGGAGGGGAAGGAGCTCCGGAGATTGATGGACCACGTGACTCCGATTCTCGTGACCAACGTCGATGTATGTATCGACCGTTTGTCAAAAAAAAAAAAATGACATCAATGTCAAAACCTACACCATTGGCTAAATACCTCGTAAATTAAAATCATATAATTATCCCATTAAGCAAACCGGAAGCCACGGGCAATACTCAATTTTTAACCATCCCCTCGTCTAATCCTTCATCACAAGATACAATGCATACAACATCCCGGGGAAATATACAAGGATACACAACAACACATCGATCCAAAAGTTAGTGGTCAATCCCCCTTCCTTCATAAAGACTGCCAAAGGAGGCAAGAAAATAGCAAGGATAATGGCAACAATTTTTTCTGAATCCATATTGATTGAAGATTGGTGTTTGAGTTAAATTTCTCACATTTGCGGTGGTTACTGAGACTTTTTAAATGGCCACCGCTCGGATATATGCAGGAAGGGTTGTCCATCCCCCATATATTATCAATGACTAAATACAAAAAAAAACCCCGAGACCGAGTTGTGACCCAAAGGCATGACCCCCGGCAGGGAAATCATCGGCACCGGTGCAATGATGGAAGCACACCATTATCATCAACCTTCATCCCCACCCCATCCTTTTCTTCCGTAAATATCCCCCTAATTGTCCTTTGGTATCATTATTTCTTATTACCATTATACAGGGTTATTTGTATACAGTGTGCGGGTGGCTCGGTATTTTGACGGGATGTTTTTTCGTGCAAAACCAGCAATCTAATCATCCGAGTGATTTTCACCGTGCTTGGCATTGTTTACTAACGCAAACATGAACACATACTGTACATCATCATCAGGGTATAATAATATCGGGTGATTTGTAGCAATTGAAAATCAAGTGAGGGTTTCCTCGTCAATATTCCCTGGTCTATTTCCCCCGTGGTTAAATCGGTCCCCTGGTGGCATTTCCCCCCTCCGTGATTCGGTTGACACTGTCCCATTTAATTGTATTCCGACAATACCAGCAATGCCGCCATATTGTCATCATTGGATCCCCCACCAATTTTGGCTAGGTAATATCGTTTAAATTTGGTTAATCGCCACGTTTCCTTTGGTTTGGCCCGGATGGGCTGAAATGATGATAACCTTGAACATGAGGAATACCGAGATGACGATGACATCAAAATCTATTGGCTTTAGTTGGGGATTGGCCTAATCTTATGTTCGGTTGTAATTAACCCCCATTATGCAGGTGTTGACGAATTTTGCAATAAAAATTATCTACCCATTTTTTTTTTGGGGGGGGGGAGATTATCTATGGCGTTGTTCGTCGAGATCGAGGGTCCGGGGATGACATCGCGATCATCAGGTATAGTGGTACCCCACCATCGCCAATGGCCATTACCTATGAACCATTCCCTTGTTAACTTGATTAATGGCGTCTCCACCAATGCGGGGTAGTCACCGCCATCAATTACTTGGTGCTATTTGTCGATTTAGTAATTACAGCATCTCATCATGACGACGCGAATGCCAGGCACAATGTAATGCACGATTTAAAGACAAGATCAATAAACAGCAATTGATACCGAAGACAATGGCATGGAACCCTTCTCCAACTTCTATCCACAGCTAGGGGGTTGACTACCACCCTTTTTTCCATCCCTCGGCCCTTGCTCACCCCTCCCCCATCGCTCTCAACATCAGTTCCTCCCTTCCACTTGAAACACTCACTGTAGTGGTGGTTAAACATGCACTTTATGTCCGCCTCGAAGTATTTTATCATCCAGTAACCCTAATCCATATTAGTAGATTACAATGACCACTAAGGGTACCCTGGAGGGTAACCTGTCAATGGTTGATGGTGGTACCCTAGTGATAATTATAATGGTTTGAAAAAAAAAGATTAAAAAAATGAAGAAAAAGAAAAAGAAATAAAAAAAGAAACATTCATGACGTGATGTTCCCGTTATTGGTTGTTAGTTGTTGTGTGGTGGGGTCAGCTGACAAGCATTCCTCGTTCCAATTGAAAATTTTTAGAATTTCAACAATTTTGTCAAATCACCAAAACTCCCCAGATTCCGGCTATAACCGATAGACGTCTCGGGTAAGCATGTCCCCCCCGCATTTTTTAAACTCTCGTGACAGTTACCATCTCATCTTATTCTCATCATTACTGATCATCTCCTACTACGATTATCATTTGATACCAATCGTCATCATTGCGGTTTTGAGGTATATCGAGATCATATGCTTGTGATATTCGCATTACCCAATTTAAACCCCACCATCGGGGGAATTTTTAAACTCGGGGATTCGCCTCTAACTTCAAAAGTAACATAGTCATATAATAGCCCAGGACCAACCCAATTCACCCTATAGAATTATATCCCCTTTATCATCGATAATCCCTTCATCAATGACCTTCGCATTGTGGCAGTCATCCTCGGCCCCGAACGATCACAATCATCCCCATTCTGGATCCGATAAAATATCAACCCCCCACCCCCACCCCCCATTGAGGGCCATTGTTAAACAACATTATAACAGTTAAAACGGTTACCCATCAAATGGCGTGATCCCCCAAGTCTAATTCCTGGGCCCATTTCCTCGCTTTCCCCCACAATTTATCACCGGCATCGATTTCCCTGGATATTCGCTCCCCACAATATGCACGGCAGGCCCCACCCCTGAAGATGACTTTTGACGATTTTCATACCAATTTCCATAGTAATCAACTTCGGATTACTAGGGGATATTCACTAACAAATTCCAATTTATTATTACCCATTTCCGGGGTAAGTTATCTCGATTTTTACCGGGATTTTTCAGCAATTTAACTTTCAAGCGTCGGATGCACGTATAAACCCCACATTCATTGGATGACGGCAATATTTAAACTCAAAGATGCCCGCGTAGATAAACAACAACACCAATAATGACTACTAAAGCCCGGACCACCGACCTCGTGTCGATGAAAGCTGAACCCCAACCAGCTGAACAAATGCGTTTGGAACGGCTCAACACCGATTTCGACCCTTTGGCCATGAATGAATGGTTGGAAGGTCTGGTTGAAAAGTCCCAAGAAATCTTGAAGCTTTACCAACAATTGGACAGAGACCCCACTTTACAAGGTCAACTCACCAACTATGATAATGGTACTCATCAAGACCGGGAATTGGTGGCTAAGAGAATCCACCAAATGGCCAAGTATTTGGAAACTGATGGCTTGACTAAGTTCTGGAGAAGATTGAACTTGGTTACCATTTACGACCCTTCATTAGGGATCCGGATCTCAGTTAACCTCGCCCTTTTCGGTAACTGTATCCGGGGTAACGGTACTCCTTCTCAAGTTGATTACTGGATGAACTATAAGGAAGCCGGGATCTTGAAGAGCTTGTATGGTTGTTTCGGGATGACTGAATTGGGTCATGGTTCTAACGTTGCCGGTTGTGAAACCACCGCCACTTTTGATGAAAAGACCGATGAATTTGTCATTGAAACCCCCAACATTTCTGCCACCAAGTGGTGGATTGGTGGTGCCGCTCATTCTGCCACTCACACCGTTTGTTACGCTAGATTGATCGTTAAGGGTAAGGACTATGGTGTCAAGACTTTTGTCGTGCCTTTGAGAGATGCCAACCACGACCTTTTGCCCGGGATTGCCATTGGTGACATTGGTGCCAAGATGGGGAGATCCGGGGTTGACAATGGTTGGATTCAATTCTCCGGTATGAGAATTCCTAGATTCAACATGTTGCAAAAGTGGTGTAGAGTCGACAGAGATGGTACCGTTACCTTGCCTCCTTTGGAACAATTGTCCTACATTTCCCTTCTTGGTGGTCGTGTGGGGATGGCCGTTGATTCTTACCGGATCTTGGCCCGGTTCACCACCGTTGCCACCAGATATGCCATTGGTCGTCGTCAATTCAAGAAGAAGCCTACCGACACTCAAGAAACTGCCCTTATCGACTACCCCTTGCACCAACGGAGAATTATCCCCTGGATTGCCCTCACTTATGCCATGGCCATTGGTACCAACAAGTTGGAAGAAACTCACGCCCGGATTTTGAAAGAATTGGACGTTGCCGTTGCTTCTAACGACAAGAAGCTCATTAACCAATCGATCTTGGACACCAAGTCGTTGTTTGTTGACTCTGGTTCTCTTAAGTCTTCGTTGACTTGGTTGGCCGCTGAAGGGATTGACCAATTGAGACAAACTTGTGGTGGTCAAGGTTACTCTGCTTACTCTGGGTTTGGTAAGGCTTACAACGATTGGGTCGTTCAATGTACTTGGGAAGGGGACAACAATGTCCTCGCTATGTCTGCCGGTAAGACTATTGTTACCAGTGTCAAGCAAGTTTTGGCCGGTAAGCCCATTGATGAAAGACTGTCTTTGTCTTGGTTGAACCAAGCTAAGGAATTTATCGCTTCTAAGCCCATCCTTACCACCAAGGCTGATGCCCTTAACCCTGAAAAGGTGTTGAGAGCCATTGAAGTTGTCATTGCTAAGATTGCTGACACCACTGGTAAGCGGATTGCTGCTCATGACGGTGACTGGGACAAGTTCTCCTTCCCCAGAGTTAAGCTTTCTAAGCTTAGATGTCACCACTACTTGTTGACCTCTTTGTTGGCTGACTTGCCCAAGGCTTCTGGTGCTCAAAAGGCTCACCTTGTCAAGATTATCCAACAATACGTTGCCTCGTCGGTGTTGTTGCCTTTCTCGTCTGAATTTGTCATTAATGGCGTTGCCACTGGTGAAGTTTTGGCTGCCGTTGACTCTGAAATCATCGAAGATTTGGATGCCTTGTTGAGACCTTTTGTTGCTGGGTTGACTGACTCGTTCCAATTGCCCGATAACTTGGTCAACTCCTTCATTGGTAAGTACAATGGTGACATTTATGAAAACATTCATAACAACACCAAGGCCTTGTACCCTCCCATCAACGGTAAGCCTCACTACAATGATGCTTTGGTTTCGTTCTTGAACCGTCAAGACTTGAACACCCGGTTGAGAGAAGAACGTGGTGATTACGCTAGGGAACAATTGTCGAAGTAATCGACCCCTTATTATTTATTGCTCTTGAAGAGAATGGATTTATATGAATATATGTGACTAGTAATATGTCTCTCTCTTTCTTTTTACTTATTTGGTCTCCTTAAGGGTTAACTTATCAATGGCAAGCTTTTCTGTCTTGTCATCATCTTTGGTGCCACCAGCTTCAAGCTTTGATTGTGGGGCGGCTGGAGGTTTTTCTCCCCGGATTCTTCCAATTGTTAATCGTAACATATCAACGGCATTCAATTGTATGGCATCTTCAGTTTCAACCTTATTGAGTTTTGCTTCAATAACTCCACAGTATTTGGTCAACAGTGTTTGCAATTTTGGAAGTCCGATGGAGCCCTGGGATTGAAGGATTACCAAGAGATTCAAATAGGCCGAGATTAATCCATACTCAGTAGGATTGATCACCACTTTGCCATTTTCTTCGACAAAGGTTATTTCAATTTGTTCAGCAATGATTTCGAATAATTCAAGGCCCCGGGTTTCATCAAGAGTGATGAACTTCCGCAGAGGAAGTGCCGGTGGTGCCCCCTTGGTTGATGAATCACTAGTAGCAGTGGTAACAGGTGGTCGTTCTTTTGTTAATAACTCTTTCAATACCCCAACAAGCACCACCTTAATGTTTTCATAAGGACAAGTTTCTAATGATTCATGGATAAACTTCCATGCCACCGTTTCATTGGTCATTGTGAGGAGTCTTGTCAACAAGGTAGTGGTACCGAAACGCAAGTTTTGCCGTTGGTTATTTTCAACGATGATATGTAATAATGCCTGGAATGTCAAATTTAAAACCAGGGTATCCATGTTTTCCACAACATCGTTATCATCCAGTTGGTTCAAACTATACCACACCCAGTACACCACCATATCTTCGATCCCTTCATAGATAAATGCCCGATTAACCATGCCTGGGATGGTCATCAACAATAATAATGCCACCGAATCTTCAAAGGCAAGATTAAAATCTGAGGTGTGATTGGAGGCGATGTGGTAAGTAAATAATGCTGCTACCCCCCGTTCCGATACCCGTAACTCATTGCCATCGCTACCGACCATATTTGATATCAGCAGTTGATAATCCTTGATGACCTTTTCAAATAGGACCCCAAGACCTTCATCGCCTTCGATCTTTGCTGGTACCAATCCCTTTGCCCTAACAACGAGGTCTTGAAACGTTTTCTTGGGACTGATGTCATACAGACAGGCAAGTTCATATAACCGATTCAATATCGGGAACTCAAGGTCAAAATCCAAATACACTGGGAGCTGTTTGCGATGATTGCGTTGCAAGTAGGAAATGAACAGGACGGTAAACCCATACCGGTAATGCTTTAATGTCACTTGAACACACAGAGTAATAAACGATTGCAAAAGTTTTCTTTGGAGATATTGTTCCGATTCATCAACCCCACCCGGAGGAGCCTTCATCCCATCGTAATTACGAGCAAATGTATAGCATCGTTTCAAAAGGAATTGCACGTGCTGGGAATTGTCAAATATATTTCTTGACATCAAATTGGTATACAGCGCCGTCAGCATCGCCAAGAATTTCAGAGGGTATGCCGTTTCAATCCGTTTGGTACAAGCATCTAGTAATTCAAACACGCAATATAGTTTGATATCAAAAAATGTGAGTTTGGACTTGGTATCATCTTCGGCACAATAGGGAGAAGATTGCCGCCAATCTAATTGAGTAAGAATCTCACACAGCTTTAAGAATAACTCCTTAGCATTACCTTTAGTGGCCAATACTTCGAAGATCTTAAGAATGGTATGAACACATGGCGCTTGGCGGAGGGCGAAAGAAAAGTCGAAATCCGATTCAACATAAGGTAAGATTACCAGGGGTAAATCCCATCCAATTTCATAGGTCAATTCCTGGTTATTTTCAAGGATTTCGAGGAGGACTTGAAGAAGATGATCGCGTTGGTCATTGGTAGATTGAGTATCGGGTTCAGTAAAGATGATATCGACAAGGGTCAGATACAGGAGATAATCCTTGGTTTCAATGGCATCCTTGGCCCCTTCCCGGAGGGCTTGTTCAGGGGTCTTGTCCAGCATTAATACGGAGTCGTCTACGATATCTCGCTGATTGCTGCATCGATGTTTAACCCGTCACCTCGAAGTTTTTGATGCATCGATGTTTGCTAAGGGTAACAATGGACAAAATAACCATTCGATTACAACTGGTGGGGTCAACCCCAGCAATCACCCCAAAAGTATTTAAATTGTCACGTAATCAGACGGTGGCGACGATTATGCAATTTATTTCCAAGAAATTACGCTTGCAGCAAACGCCCTTCCTATACCTTCATAGTTCATTTCAGATAGGGCCTGATGATAACGTTGGTGAGTTATATGATGGGTATCATGTTGGGGATGAATTGATTGTTAGTTATTGTACTGCTGCTGCCTTTGGATGATGATAATGAGAGACGGGGGAGAGAGAGGGGGGGAGAGAGAGAGGGGGAGAGAGGGAGAGACACTATGATAACTTATCGTTGAGTTGAGTAACTTGGTACCAACTATGACGTACAACTGTGGAGAGCAAGTCATGCTATATTGCACCACGAGCACCGCCAATATCACAGTATCCCAAAGGGACACCCAATACCAATCTAAATTAACTTATATTATATTACATTCATGCATAATTAGACAGGGCCTGCGAACTTCTATCCAGATCGGAATCATCGGGTCCACGAATCAGCGCCAGCAGCTCATGATGGCGGCTCTGGTTCACAAATGATTGTTGTTCTCTCAACAGCCCCTTCCGGGTGAAATCAACGAGTTTAGCCTTCAAAGGCAGGTTGGTCTTTGACAACAATTCTTGAGATGAATTCTTTTGCAGGAAACCTTCAGCCAGGTTATTGGTATTAATCGACAATTGCGATAACGTCGAGTTCCGTAACGAATTCTTTAACGTTTGCGGAGAATCAGTAAATGTAAAAGCATCATTCAGGGGAGAATATGTATGGGGAGCTTGCTCCCATGTAAACCCTCCAGGGACAGCATGGGCTCTAAAGTCATCTTCATCGGAATCATCATCGTCAACAAGGAAGTCATCGGTACGGATTAATGACTTGCGGTTGGCCTTTTCAAGTAAGTCAGGCGACAGCGAAGTCAGAGGATGTTGATCCAGCCCACCAGTATAATAAACCAGTGAATCCAGTTCACGACGACCGCTGGCGCCAGCGCCATGGGCAGCTTCCTCGTGAAGAATGTCCAAATTCAGGGAATGACGGTTGTAGCCTCGGCTATTTTGGGAGTTGTCACGAAATACCATCAGATCTTCGGTGTCAGAAATTAATTGCACATTACCCAGCAGTTCTCTCAGCATTTGGTAGTTGTTTCCCGCCAGTGGGGTCAGATCCCGATTGGCTTCACCATCCACTAAACGAACAGAGAAAAGTTGATCGGTGTTGACAGTCAGCATCAGGGCATCCGAATGACGAACATTATCCCCAGCACCGCCAGCGGTACCTGCAGCTGCAAGCGCCGCAGTACCAGCAACCATAGTGGTATCAGCGGCATGGTTAGCAACATCAGCAGCATCCAGATTACCCATGTCAGCAGCTCTCCACAGTTTAAGGGGCTTTTCATAAGCATCATAATATGAATCATCCAGTTCAATCCGAGTTACCAGCGACAGAGTCAGGTGTTGGTCCAGATAATGCTTCTTTGACTTCATGGGTGAAGTGAAAGCAAGAGCCAGCAAAGCACCTAATTGTCTAGGAGTCAGATCATTGATGGAATGCATATTATCATGTTCAGCGGCAGCAGCTGCCCCAGCTGCCAATACTGCAGCATTCATCCCTTCCAGAGGTTGACGGTTATGTTCAAGATCTTCAGGGAATTTATCGCCATAAGGTGAGGGGATGTCCAGATGCTTTTCGGTGTCCAGAGAGGAATTGTCGTTGGTGGCACCTCCTCTCTTCCGTCTAATGCAGCAACAGAGGAGCAAAATGAGTGCCAAGGCGATCAAAGCACAGGGAATACCAACCCCAAGCCCAATGGCAAGTTTAGTGTTGTTCAGCATTCCCTTATGAGCAGGAACGGCAGCATCATCAGTAGAGGTAGCACTGGCTTCAGCAGATGTCAGGGTGGCCAGAGCCAGTGTCGTAGAAGTAGCCAGTGACAGGGTCAGCAGCAGCAGCAGCAGCAGCAGCGAAGTTTCAGCATCAATTCCCCGAACTGCCATCTTTTTGGATTCTTTATCAACAACGAATTCAATGTCTTTGTTATCAAACAGGTCGGGAACTTCCCCGTTAACAGTTTGGTTATCACTGTGCCATGTCATCCAGTCGTCAAGATCATTGACGGACACTTTGGCCAGTTTATCAGTAAGATAAGGGGAAACATCAAACCCCCACCATTCGTTCTTGGTGGCATTAGAAGGCGGGATATCCCCAGTAAAAGCACTTGAGGTCAGATATAACCGGTAGGGCAATTTGACCTTATTAGAATACTTATCAGTGATTTCAATGGTGAAGTCATCCAGCACTGATGAGTTTTGAGGGAAGGTCCCCGAAATTTCAAGACTGCCATTATCAAACTTGGCATACTGAGGTAAACTATTAGCAACGATACTCAGGATGTTATCTTTTGAAATGGTTTGGTTATTGAGGAACACCTCGTAAAGGGGCACCGTAGCTTGGAAATCACCGCCAATAGAGCCATTGATGGCAATAGGGGAGGTTACATTTGTCAGCAAGAGATTAGCCCCCACTACCAATTGAAAAATACCTTCAGCTGCGGCAAAGCCATTGATATCAGATGCAATGTAAGAAAACAGGTAATCATAAGAAGGGGCTTCTTCAGATGTGACTTGAGGTACAGTCCCAGTAAAAGTATTTGACAGGGAGTCAAATTTGAGCCAAGGAGGTAATGGCAGTCTATCAGCCAGTCGGCCATATGTTTGGACCACTTGCAGACCGTCACCATTAGAGGAAAAGTCATTAGGGTCAAACTTCAAAGTCAATTGTTCCCCTTCCTGAACCACAAGCAGTGACGACCCCGAGCCGGTGGTACGACCCAAGCTCAGGATGGCATCGGGCCAAGTTGGTTTCAATGACAACCCTGGTTTATCCGAAACGATAAAATTATATTGATGTTGTAATTGGGTTTGATCCAGGGGGTCTAACCCGTGGAGAACCACGGTAAACTCTCCCTTATCGGAATCTTGAGGAGACCCGGAGAATGTTCGGGATGATCCATCGAATTGAAGCCACAGAGGGTGATCTAATATCAGGTATTCGATCTGGGTGCCTGGAGTCAGCAGTTTGAATGTCTGGTCAGCCATTTGAAAAGAGTAAGGTTGGCCCACCCGGGCCACGTTAGGAAGTTGTTCATCTAGAGGGAATCCTTCGTAAACTTGAGCATTGGTGATGGCTAAATAAAGCCCCCACCAAAGAATCATCATTTAATGGGTACAAACGATCAGGGAAAAGGGAATAAGGAATGGGAGGGGGATCGCTTGGAGGAAAATAAAGGAGCGGGATGGCTTTAGCGCCGGTTGGAGGATGATGAAATACAAATGACGGGTGGTGATGAAAAAACTGACTGTGGCGATGACAACGAAAGAAAATTCGTACACTAGGGCGGCATGGTGTGGTTTTATGGGGTGACGCGACTTTGAAGAGAATGTCGATGCAGGATGGTTACGCGGCCCCTGCCATTGTCCCGATGATGAATGTTTTGAAGTTTATCATGAACATTATCAAATGATGAAAGAAAATATCAGGGGAAATAAGTGATTAGTGGGGGTTAGTGATTGCTCATAGCCAACTGGTGAATACGTTTGGTTGGATAATTGATTTTTCACCCAAATGCACCCAATTACCCCCGCTTCCTAATTGGGGATAAATAGGGAATTTTTCATGCATAGCCCACGCCAAAGCTGTCTCGTGTAAAGGAGCTAAGGGACTTGATACGAATGAGGCTGACCAGTACTTGGGGAGGTCACTAGGTGGGCCAGGTTGGGAAATATGATCCCCCACCTTTATTTGATTGACTCAATTGCTGATGGCAATTAAAGCCTAGCTCCTCACTGTCTCATCTCTTAAATGCCAAGGACCCCACTGCATGTAAAATAGTTATGTGCGTATGTGTTAAGCGAGACCTGTTTACCCTAATGCCACCATAACCGGTATAATCATTTTTTTACGCGTTTCCCCTCCGACTCATTACAAATCAACTCCACTACCACCTACCCTTGGTCATTGTTGGTTGGATGGTGGTTGGCTTGGTCGTAAATCACCAGGGGTTTACACTTTAAAACCTTATTTTAATCAACCTTACCCGGGGGCGTAACCAATTAATGCGCGGCTATTGGACGCGTCGCAGTTATAAATATCTGCGCAACCTGGTAGGTGAATAGCCCCTTTATAGTCACTAGATCTATTTTAAGGTACGTTGAGGCTTGGCTATAAACCACTAGTTATCCTAGCCATTTATTGGTGACAAACGCTAATGTCGCTGGCGTCCGCCCCATGCTAATCAATTTTACTTTTAATCGAAATGTGAAACCTTTTCCAACCTTGATTCAAATCGGTTCGTCCCAATTGAGAAGTGTTGCGGCACTGATGTTCTGTGGGGTGAACTGTAAGGACGTTTCATCATTTAAGTGCTCGAAAGTTTCCGTAGGACAAAACCAGCTATGCGTGGAATAACAGTGTGAGTAGCACAGTATTGATTTTGGTACCATCAGTATCTGGAGAGGTCATTTTGACATGGAATCTATTCTCAAAGGGTGCATCTCCAGGTTAGGTTAACTGGTGAAGTCAAGCCTTCTCTATTCACTTGATAAATAAGGTATCTAGTGATTGGTAGTTAACTAACATCACTCTGAGATTGATTGTGGCAATTGACATATTCAATGGTAACAGGTCAATGAGTATCGCTATTCTCACCACAGCATCTTAAGAGATCGTTAACTAGATCGATGCCTAAGATCGTTATCTAAGATTGTTACCTAAGATTGTTAACTAGGATCGTTAAGATCGTTACCTAAGATCATTACCTAAGATTGTTAAGATCGTTAAGATCGTTAACTAACATCGTTACCTATGGTCCTTCTCTAACATAGTTACCTAAGATCGTTAAGATCATTAACTAAGATAAAGGTTGTTATCCCTAATTGGTCCACTACTAATTACCAAAGGTAGAGGTTAAACTTGATTGTGTCAATTCAATTGTCAATTCAATTGTCAATTCAATTGCCAATCCTAATAAGGTGACATGGTAATCCTCGTTGGTTCTTGGTTCGTTTTCCTGACGTTATCCTTGATAGCACCAGCCAAAAGACCAGGATGAGCTGTCGATCTTGGTTCACCGATTATCGTCAATTGATATTGGTGTTATCATCATCGGTATACGTTGAAAGGTTGTTTTAGATGCCACATCAACTTGTTGCCATCTGATGTTCATAGACCATATAACGGTTTTATGAGAAGATGACGTCTTCATCTGGTCAGTTATCCTAATGGTACCACTAATGGACGCTGTCATCTGCAATGTATAGATTATTGTTAATGTCATTGTTAATCTTGTGTCAAATAATCCACCGATATCGTCGTTAACCATATCATCTATTTACACTCCATTCCTAGTCCCATTTGGTAACCAGTTGTGTGTTTACTATAATAGAATGCCTTAATATCCAATAACCATTGGTAATGAAATAGTACCTTGGTCAAAGGTTCTAGATTGACACCGGTATCTTATTTTTCGTATTCATTTAGAGTTTATACCTTTGTCATTATTTAAGGTAAGAATATCCCAGTTATTGAAGGTAAACGATACCAGAAAAAGAAATGACAGCTATTGATCATCATCTAGCTAAACGGGGATAATGCAAGGCAGTTTTGCTTGTTGGTAAACATGCATTCAGATGACGATTTAGGATTTTTGATATTTCTCCTTTTGAAAATATTGTTGGTGTTCCTTACTTGTTTTATGACGATGGTCACCATGTACACTCCGCCAAGGTATTCATCAATCACAGCCTATTCTATGCAGACACTCCGAGGTTGTTGGTTGTCGTCAATCTCAGTTGTACCTGAAAATGATTATCACATGCATATGATAGATATGACACCATAAGATGAGCATTGAAATAATATCGGCAAAACTAGCATCATTTATATCCCCTGTAATTCCTTGGGTTTAAATTCTAAACTTATTGGAAACTGTTAGTGAGGTTTATTGGCTTGGTCAATTTGGTTACCTTAGTTTATCCGCACCCGGCCACCGATCCATCAATTATCCGATAGATGCCATCTACTACTACTATTACTACTACCTATCCATATCATCCCCTGACCACGGTTTATCAAAAGCCAGGGGTTGATGATGATGTTGATGCCAAAACTACCAAGACCCTTGTGTTTATCCCCGGTAATCCTGGTCTTGTTGAATTCTATATCACCTATTTGAATCTCATCCAACAACGATACCCTGAAGTGGAATTATTTGCTATATCTCATGCTGGTTATCAAACATCACCCCCTATTGGTGGTCGTCCTCAACCTCCTTATCATTATTATGATTTACAATACCAAATCAGTCATAAATATGAAATCATCCGCAAACACATCTTGGATAAATATCAACACCATAATAAACCGGTGGAATTATGGATGATGAGTCATTCAATGGGGAGTTATGTCCTTCAACGAACCGTGGAACAATTAAATAATGATAAGCGGTTGGAAGGCAAATTCACCATTAGTTTCATCGGGTTGATCTGTCCCACCATCGATGAAATTGCCAAATCAGATCTGGGGAAGATATTATCATTGATGATGGCATGGTTACCTCTTGTATCTATTGCGGTATGGTTGGTTAAGATATTCAATTTGGTGGTATCGGAAGAACGCAAACAAGAGATCATTTGGAATAAATATTCTCAAGGAGCTCAAGATAAATCGGAAGCAACCAAAGAACTGATTGGACATTCTGTTAATGCCATCTCCACATTAATATCATCGGAAACTCTTGTTAAACAAGCAGTGGGGATGGCATTGGATGAAATGACCGATATCGTCCGTCATGATGATATTAATGATTGGTATTTTAAACAATTACCTCCATCAACGAAATTATGGGTATTTTTCGCCCCACAAGACCATTGGGTGGCCGATTCCCTGAGAGATCGTCTTTTGAAAACTTATCATGATCCACAAAACCATGTGGTGTTTGAAGTCGATAGTGGTAACCATCCAATTAAACATGCGTTCTGTGTCCATCAACTGGTGGAATTTGCCAATATTACATTGGATCAAATGGCTAAATTTAAGTTATAGATTAATATATGTACTCGTAATTGTCGTTATTGCTTCTTCTTGAATAAAGGTTGACCAATGTCCTTACCTCTCAACTTCACCCCTAAAACCCGTTCAATCTTACCCAACAATTGTTGATTGGGCACGGCTTTACCCAGTTCATAATCATTGATAACTTGAGGCTTTTCATTGACTCTGGTGGCCAAATCCTTTTGAGTCAACTTCTTTTCTTGACGAGCTTGGGACATCACCTTCCCCACCAGTTGATCAACCTTCTTTACGGCAACAACATCATCAGTGTTATCCAACTTGGTCAACTTTTGACCTTCAGGGTTTTGCTTGACATTAGCAGTACCATACTTCTTTTCAGTACCAACGACGGTACCAGCTCTTCTGGCAGCGTTAATGGCAGAGTTACCCTTGGCAACATTTTCTCTGGGACCAGACCCCCCGTTTCTGGCCTTGGACCCAATGTAAGTGACAGTATCCCAATCAGACATCGTTTGTAGAGTTTTACGATAATACGATTTTTTTTTCGTTGGATATGGTAGTGCGTAGATCTTTCTAGAATTGCCACCATGCGTACCAAATCCGGTAGGGCCCCCCATTCGGTGCGAGGTTTATACCACAAGGTCACACTACACTTATATGGCACCAAAAACTTATGCTACTAGTTAAAAGTGCCCAAGTGCGAATATTCATCAATCGTCTTATTCATCCTTCAACAATGTCGTTGTCGTTTGAACTGATGGGATTGTCTTGCATATAACCCTAATGACTCAGCAACCCTACTACCCCTACCCCTACCCCTACCCCTACCCCCCCATATAACTGACATTTAAATCCCCATGGTTGATGGTTGCCGTCACAACGGTATCATTGTTCCCAGTGATCGATTCT